>QUSF01000011.1:3316359-3377766 GCA_003676055.1 Chloebia gouldiae | reverse complement strand
GGAAAGGAAAGGAAAGGAAAGGAAAGGAAAGGAAAGGAAAGGAAAGGAAAGGAAAGGAAAGGAAAGGAAAGGAAAGGAAAGGAAAGGAAAGGAAAGGAAAGGAAAGGAAAGGAAAGGAAAGGAAAGGAAAGGAAAGGAAAGGAGTCTATGCCAAATGCTTTACTGGTACTGAAGGAATAATATTCTTGTTTTATTCAGAAGTACTTCACTACTTCTCTGTTCTGAGACTATAGACAGAGAGTGTCAGGGTGATTCAGGTAAGCTCCAGGGTGAAGAAGCTTGCTGCCCTCTCCAGTACTTTGAAGAAAGTGTGTCCTTGAAAACTGCAGTTTATGCAATCACATTGAATTATTGGCCAAGGGCATTCTGATGCAACTGATTTCAGGAGAATAAGGTTAACATCTGAGCTCCACAGAAGTTCAGCCTTGTGTCCTTGGTCACTTACCCTACAAGTCTTGAAGATTTCTTTCCCAGTCTATTTAATGGAAAAAAAAAATAAAAGAAAAGAAAAAGAAAATCATAAACCTGATTTCCATTATTTTCTAAAAATTCACTCATTGCTTTTAGTTGCTTTTTAACCATGCCAAATGTACCAATTACGCTTGGACCCAGGTTCAAAAGTTGATGTGAGCTCTGTTCCTGCAGATGGTAGCCCATATTTATACAACAAACTGCAAAGTAAAGTACACCAAGCAAAACTAATAAGCTTGCCATTGTTTGAAACTGCAAATCAAAAGCATTAAATCACAGAGGTTTGGTGGGGTGTTATAGCCAAGTTCATGTGAACTCTGTGGAAATATCAAAGAAAATTTTTTTAGCCCCGTGAATTCTTCCAGTTTACATGATACTGAAGAAAAGTGAACCTAAAACTTATGGAGCTTCAGAAAAAATGCTAAATTCACATATGGGGTGCATGTTCGGGCCTGTTGTTTTTCTCTTGAGATTAATATGCTCTTTTCTGGCTGAGATGTCGTAAATGGGTGTGTTTCGTATAAACAAGGGGAAAACGGGGATTCAGAAAGGAGGGCGTTTTTGAAGGTGCAAGCATTCATTTTACCATGCAAGTTTTCCTTAACAAACAAATCGTCTCCCGATTAGCAGAAGCGGTTGCGCCCGGAAGATTGTTGGGAAAACCTCGGGGAGGCGGAGGGCGGGCCCCGGGCGCGCTCCCCGGCGCGGCCGCGAGGTGTCGCTGCGCCCCGCGGCTCCCGCCCCGCGTCGCGCCGCGCTTCTGGCCGGGCCCGCGGCTGGCGCAGCTGCGAGGGCTGCGTGTGCAGCGCCTCTTCGCAAGCCCATCCTGACCTTTTGTCAGCGCCTAAAAGTCCCCTTGGTTCTTCTACCCCTGAAACCTCTGAAAAAAAGTGCGTGGATTTCTTCCAAAGCTTGCAGATCGTTACGTTTAAATTCACTGAGACAGAAAGGGGCAAAGGGGTGTCCTGTGAGCAAGCATCCTCTTCTACGCTGGAATTATCCTGTCATCCTCCCATTCAATTAACAAACAAGACTGAGACACTAATACTCATTTCATCTCTGTAGGTGTAAAGCAGGCTTAATTTTGCCAATGTCGCTGCGATTGCATGAGTACAAGCTTGGTGTTAGATCAAAACTGAACTCCATACAGTCTATCTTTCAATACAGTCATGAAAGGATTTTTTTTTAAATATTGGTGAGCTAAGGGAAAAAATAAGTGGCCTCACTTTGGGAGTGCAATCGCTGCTGAATGCCAAGAATAACAAAAAGGGTCTTAACTTGCTGCATTTGAAACGGCTTTTCTGTTGTGTAAAACCATTAGTTTAACTCTGGCAGTGTGGCATAAAGAAAAATTTTTGAAAGACCAAACCTTTTAGTGGGACACTTTTGTTATCCTCTTTGTCAAAGTTGTTAGTTATCCTAACTTGTCAAAGTTAGATGGATCCTCAGTTCCCACTTCCAGCTGCAAAAATGCATCTGAAGTCAATGTAAATTACTTTAATCTCTCCAGTGGAAAACAAAGCTCCCAAATATTACACCTATGCACTATTTTCTACCAGGATTTGAAGGTTTTCTCTAGATTAATGTCCAGCAAAGTTGCTTATCTTGCTAGTGACCAATAGTCTTCTTAACACAACAGGCCTGATTTTGGAAGACAGCATTATTCACTACATATATTGTATTGCACATTATAATGATTTCTGTCCATCTTTACTGTGAAACTGTTAACAAAGTAATCTTAAACTCCATTAATGTCCTTCTCTACTGAAATAACCCCTTTATGATCACAGAGAGTTCAGTTCAGATTAGACTTGCTTCTTCAAAGCCAAATGGAGGATTTTAAACAGAAAGATCAAAGCCCAAACCTTCTGCTATAAGAGGTGGCAGGAGCACTGCACCGTAGTGGCCACGGAGCTGCTTGGCTCAGGTGTCCTGGGCTTCCAGCTTCTAGACTTGGCCTGTATTTCACTGCTCCTGCTGGCACCGTGCTCTAAAGTGCAATGGACACATGCCCTCAATTACTTGAGAGTTTTGGTTACCTTATTTTCTAAGTGTCTCCAAAGCTTTCACACCTGTTTCTCTGAGGGTAACTTGTTCCAGCTTGTGCATTGGTTGCTTTCTCTCCATTTGGTGGAGGTGAAGAAGAGGAGGTACATGTGAAAATTCACACTTAGTCTGGCACACTGCCTTGGGCAGATCCAGCTAGATCCTGCCCTGTACTGAGGAACCAGCAGATGTTCACAGATCCCTCACAAGGGCTCTCTCATTTCCCACAATGCTGAGATAAAATGTCTCAGCTGTGCCTAGACTTTCTGCACAAGTATGGACTAGGCTTGTCTTTGATGGGCTTTTATATACTGTACATTCTGTACATTTTTTGTGAGAAGAAATATATTTCAGGGTTTTCCTTTTATGGAAGATTATGGGTATTTGTGCATATTGTAGAGTGTGTTTTCAAGGCATTTTCATCTTAAGTAATTCTCTATGCCGTTGAGCCCAAAAGCATGAAATAGAATTAACACCAATTAATGCAGTATTTATTTTATTAGAGCTAGCTTTTGAATGCTAATGTTACCTGACCTGTAAGCAGCTGTTACAAGTAAATGTAAATCAAAAGCAGGAAACTAAATTATTTTATAAAATAAGACCAAACTGTTTTCTTCTTTCCGTATATAAAATGTTTCCCCCTTCCTCTGAATAATTCAGTTGTATCACTGTTACACACTTAGGGCTACCCTTCTCCTTTCATTCTTTTGTTTTCCTCTCAATGGTTCTGCTTTATTAGTGAGACAGTCTTATTCCCACAACTAAGTATATTTTGTGTATTAATGACAATGACATAGTAGAGGTTAAGCTGTACTGAAATAGATGAGGCCTGTTTCACCCATTCTGATTTATCTGGCTCCTTTACTAATTTGCCAGCCTGAAATCTTTGGCAAAATTTCAGACCATGTCTCTGGCAGTGCTGAGCCCTTTTTTCTTTTTTTTTTTTTTTTTGGTGTCTGTCTGTGTCACTGTATTTGAAGGCTTTTGCTCTGTTTTCATGACAGATGATGTGGCTCAAACTTGAAGTGCCACAAGGTACATTCTGTGTCTTAAATCCCACTTTTTTCCCTCCAGCTATAAAAAAAAAGAAGCAAAGCAACCTGAGGAGGAAAGGCATTTTGTACCTGTTTCTTGATCTGCACACACGCCTACCACACATTCCCATGGAGCTTGGAGGTACTTTGGAACACCAGCATCTCAATGCAGCAGTAGTTTATGGCTCACAGCCTCTACTGAAACTGCTTGTGTAACTGCAGTCACTCAGAGTTGTATGTCCACTTTTCTCCACTTGGCAGCAATTGCCAATATGTAAAGCTAATAGAAAATGATTTCCTTCTTCTGCCTTCATAAACCAGAAGAAAGAAAATCTGCATAGATTGTGATGAATTTGTATTTATATTGTTGATACAAATCTATAATTGTATTATCATGAGAAATTCCTTATGACATAATATGCTAAGAAATTACTCACATGAATTCTGTTCCCAGTCAGGAGAAATATGCTTTAAACGAATGTACCTGATAGAATTATTTCTAGATTTGTCTTAGAAAATCCTTAGTGCATGAAAAACTCTTGCAATACAGTTGCTTTAACCTACTAAAGGAAGTAAATTAGTAAGACTGCATATAGACCCCATGGAGAAAAATCAGAGAAATCTCAGGCGCCATCAAGGAAGCTCATCAGTCCAATACTGTTTTTGGAAAGGAATTTGGAGTCCTCCTGGAGACACTCATAGCTGGCCTGAGAAGTTCACATTCATTCTTGCTGGCTTTGTGTGGAGAAAACACCAGTATCATTTGTCAGTGCTCATTTACATTTTTAGGGTTATGTTTAACCAGGAAAGGATGAGAACTTTCATTTCTCAAAAACCAAAACTAATTAATTCTTCCTTACTATTCTTGGTCTTTGGCTAGCACTTGATAGATCATACAAAAGATACATTCTGTTGAATGTCATTAATTTTATCATTAATGTCATTCAACAGAATGTGATTAATTTTAACAAAACTCAGTTGAAATTGATTTTGAAAAATTATATGCATAGACTACAGGTAATAAAGAGGAAAGGTATCACATCAAAGTCAGATTAATTTATTTTGATCCTAAAAAGATTTTAAGCAACTGTACCTATTCCTCTGAGTGGATAATGTATCCTTCAGCTGATTCCAGCAAAAAAGAATTATGTACTGGGATTAGATTTTTAGTGTTTTCTTTTAGTGCTGTTTTCTCCTCTTTTTTCTAGCTTTATTGATTATTGAAACCTGAGGACTGAACATTCTTATATGTCTTGTTTCTTTTTTATATTCACATGGATAAGCACAAATAGCAGTTACCATTTTATGTTGTGTCGTCATAATATAGTACTACCATGAAACTTTCAATGAAAATTAATTAACATAAATAGTCTGGTAACAGAATTATTCATTTTTGAGCGATTACTGACAGCAACTATTGATTATTTGGCTCCAATTCAAACAAGTACTTAAGAACATGCTTTGTCAGGGTCACTTTCACTCTTGCAGTTAATTGGGATTACAATTTATCTTTCATTAAAGCGAAGCACTTAATAAAGGAAATCTCCTTAAAGCATTTGAGAAGAGAAACAGTTTAAATCTCTTCTGACATAAATACTTCCTCAGGAAATGCGTCAGACAGGTTTATAAAAAAGATCAAGATGAAAAACTAAGTCTTCAGTACAGTCACCATGTGTGCTTTATGGGAAAAAAGGAGCCCAAATAAAACTGCCAGATGCAAAGCTACTTCATCAGCTCACTCAATTTCTAATTTAGAAGGTGATTGCTTCTAATCTAGAGGGTTATTGTAGAACTAGGAAAATAGTCATGGAAAGTCAAACAAGTACAATTTGTTTCCTAAAGATGCTATGAGAATGGGAAGGGAAGGCAGAGTCATTTGGTTTTTAGTTTACTGTGGCCTAAAGGTGATATTTTCCCTAAATAAGTCGCCTTCACTGCAGGGAGAATGTAATCTTCCAAAACTGGAGAAACAAAATATAAGACAACATTATTGCTCTAGACATGCCAAGCCCTTCACACATATTTTAACGCTCCAGAAGTGGGTGGCAGATCCAGAGGCCAAAGCCAAGGGCATGTCAGCTCTGGTGGGTAAAGCCATGGCCACCTGAGAACATGCTTTGTTCCAGAGGTGATGGTGGAACTTGGCAGCTCTCATTTCTTGTACTAGCTAGTGCAAGCCTTGCTGGCTACAAGAAGCTTCACTGCAAGGCTTTCTTGTGACAGTTTTCAGTTTTGCGGTGGAACGGGTTTCAAATGAATTTCTTCACTGGTTGACACTGTTGAAGGCACCGCTAGAAACAGATCCATAATATATATGTGTTACAAGTACATTTGGCATGTTGGAGTTTAGGCAGGGAGGAAGTATTGGTTAGAGGTGCCCGAGTGTCAGTGCACTTACTGTTTTGTAGTACTAACTCCTGCTGTAACTCCAGACTTCATTCTCAATACTGACTCAAGTAGTCTAAAGGAAGTCCCTCTGTACTTCATTTCTTTATGGCACATTTCTTCCTTATCTCTTAAGATCACTGTCTGTGTGCCCCCTTCCAAACAATAGCAGTTATTTGTTCAGTAGACTTACTGCTATCAATATCTCAACTGAGACTTATTCTGTTGATTGTGCCTTTGAAGTTTTGTAGCTGAAGATAGTTTAATCCATGTCCTTGGACTAGCTCTGCTGTATACTTTTTATTGTTGTTTTTATTTATATATATATATATTTATACATATATATATTTATACAAAAATTATAAACATTACAGTTTTACAGTTTTAAAAATATGTGTGTACATAAAACCAGCCCCTGTTTGGCAGCAGGAACAAAAGAGATGTACATTGACCCTCTGGATCCAAAGGACTTTCAGAAATGGGCTGCCTGCCCATGAAGGACAGGTGAGAGTAGCAGGGATTCAAAAGAATGTGAGGGAGAAAAAACAGGGACACAAGGGAGAGGAAACAGGAGACCAGAAAGAGGGGACTCCAGGCTGAAAACATCCTTCACACTTAATTAACAGGATCTCCTTTAAGGGGAACAGAAAGACACACTCCTCCTCCCCCAGCTCTTTGCAACTGCAACATCAGAAACTCCAGTGCACAGAAAGGACATAAACCAGCAAAATCTGATGTTTTAAACATTTGCCATTACAAAGACATGTTAAAAGGCTTTCTGAAAATGACACCGTGTGCAAGGCAATGGGGAGATCAGACAAGGTCTGTCCAGAGCACAGATCTTTGTCTGGCATTTCTCTGTGGTGCCATAGCGTAGCGAGGAATTACCTGTAATAACAGGCTTTGAAGCAATAGATATTTCATTCCTAGGGGGAAGCAGCTCTCAATCTCCGAGTCTAGTGCAGCAAACAGATCTTTTTCCAGGCCTCCCAGCCACAGTCAGAACACAGTGTATCCATCCCAAGCTGAGACTTTGTTTTTTTGGATGATTTCTCAGAATCTACTTGGAACACAGCTTTTCTAATTTTTTTTTGCCTCTTTTTGGTAATAACATCTAATCAGCACATGAAGAAGGCAAGTAAAACTGCCTATTGCATACAAATCAATCACCTCTAAAGACTCAAGTACCACAAGGTATTTTTTAATTTGGGGTACTGCCTTACAAAACAAATCCCAAAATGCTAATGCAACAGACATTATGTCAGACACATCACATCATTATCGTGGGAGCCATTGTTAGAAAGTTGAAATCATGTATCACTTTTCAGTTTAAAAGAAGGGAGTATCAAATGGACAGCCAGAAACAAAACTTGTCAGTTTTGCCCAGAAAACCATTGTTCTTTGCTCACTAAATAAAATTAGGTGATTAACTTTCAAAGGGATTTGCTCCCACACTATTAAAAAATTAAATACTATCTAGTTCCTTCAATGCCATAAAATCACTATACAGACAGAAAAGAGGAGTCTGCTATAACTTCTTTCTGTCACAAGATAATAATATGTTTTCTTACTTCAAGGAATGTGCAAGAACATCATCTGTTTCTTTCTCAGGTATGTGCCTCACTGCAGGTGCTTTTGTAGAATGTCAGTTTTAGTGCTTCTGTGGCATCTTGTTGCTTTTACTAACCAGAATGTTCATGGTCCTGTGGACCACTTGTGTTCAATAGCAGCTACTACAGTCGGATGGTGGAAAGGTTTATGAGCAGCATTTTGATCAGGAATGACATGACTGTTTTTCTGGACAGAACCTGAACAGATGGTACCTCTTACATTGTTTCATATATCTCCTCATTTTAAAAGGTATTTTTCAACATAGCTTAGAAGTAAAAGTTCATAATTAACTGTGTATAAATGTATGTACTCTGAAAAGGCACGTATATATGTTGCATAATGCAGAGCATGTGAGTAGGCACCAACTGTGGCAAGGATCCTATGAAAAGCAGCATTTTCTCCGGTAGTTTAGAAACAATAACTTCTAAACTAGCACTGATAGGCTTGCAAAAGTTCATAACTCCATCATTTAGTAGTAGTGCAGTACAGCTTTTGTGTTTGGAAAAGAGAAGGCTTAGAGGGAAATGGTAGCTGGGAAGGACCTAATGTGGAGGTGCAGGAACCTGCCTCACCTCAGGCTGTTGAAAGTCCTTTGCTTCTGTTCACAAGTTTACACTTGTGAGTTACTGTGACAGATGAGTCAGCTGTCTTTTCTGTTTAATCACATTCAGGAACAGTGATATATCCAGTACTTGTGACCTAACTGCAGGCACTGATTTATCTGCATCGTACAAAGTCCCACAACCCCAGAATCAATTAGCTTGGAGGAGACCTCTGAGATCATCAGCCCAGTCTTTGAGCACTGCCACACCTACTAGACTAAGCCACTGAGTGTCACATCCTATCTTTTTCTGAACACCTCCAGGGACAGTGTCTCCACCTGCCGCCTTGGGCAGCCCATTCCAGTATTTAATCAACCCTTCTGTGAAGAAAACCCTCCCTATGTTCAGCCTGAACATCCCCTGGCACAGGTTGAGACTGTGTCCTCTCATCCTTTCTTCTGCTACTGGGAGAAAAGCCTGACCCCCACCTGGCTACAAACTCTTCCAGGCAGTAGTAGAGCATCATAACATCACCCTTGAGCCTCTTTTTCTCCAGGTCAAGCTACTTGCTCCCTCAGTTGTTCCTCAGAGGACTTACCCTGTAGATTTATACCTCTTTTTACTTTCAGCAGAGATGTATATTTTGGCTCAAAACCAAGGATACAAAATCAAAAATAAGTGATTTTTTAGAATGTAGACTGATTGATACAGCAGTGGCAAAATTTATTATATTTCAGCACCAGCAGAAGACAAAAAAAAAAAAAGTAATCTGATAACTTGCATGTTTTGTCTGTTTGCAGAGCTGAGGGTGAGAAAAAAGTTGCTGCTTTTATCTTTGGTTAATAGATTTACAAGTGCCACAGGTATCTCCATGTTTAGATCATACTGTCAAATCTCTAGATCTCTGTGATTAAAATGGAAGTCTTGTGTACAGTCAAAAAAATATTACTTCTAAATTGAGATTGTGCAAGAGGCACAGGAAAATGTTCTGTGGGTCTTGTCATTCCTGATATCAAGTTAAATGGACTGTTGGTGCCTTCCTAGTCAAGAAATACTCCATGGAGTGTTGCTATGATAATTTTAAGAACAAGGAGACAGGACACAAACTCAAACAACCTTTGCAAATTCTCCCAGAAAGTCTAAACTTTAGTGAGACTCTAAACATAACAGGTTCAGAGTGAAGAGATTAACATCTTAGCCACCTTCTTATTAGCATGATGGATAACTCCAGTCATTTACTTTTGTGAAAACTACATCCCAAAGGATCCTGTGAAGCAAATTAATTCAGGTACAGTTGTGCAGTGTATATTCTTATAAGTTTATATTCTCATAACAGCCTCGGAAATTCCATTATGTTTATAGTCACTGGAATAGTTTCCTAAATTCACTTCTGAACTATACTTCAATCTGTTTGTTTATTTGATGTCTGGATAAGGGCTTTCATATAAGTATTTGTTTTATTTAGCACCTGCACTGAAACATAAGTTACGTTGCACTGAAGTGTTCCACATGTTTCTCTTATCTCAGCCTAGTTAAGCAAGAGCATTCACACATTTCCTTAATCCCAGGCATCATAAATCCTTTACAAGATTTCTGTTTCATTGTTCTTCTCTCAGGGGCTTAGCAAAAACAGTCAACATGCACAATCCTTCTTTCCCAAGAGTCCCCATGGCTTACAATAAACCTCATTTTTGTCTTGTTCTGGAGGATTTAGTAGTGTTGCAGATTATAAATCCAGGGAGATGTGGTAGAGAAGAGTTGAAGTATACTCCCAAAAGGCAGCAAGGACTTATACCAGTCTCTTGCCCGAGAGCCCCTACTGCAGTGTTACTACATAGAGAAGTAGCTTTCTACATTTTTGAAGACTGGAATTCCACTGCATCAGTTGAAACTGTTGTCACAGAAAAAAAATGTAATTACTTTCATACTGACAGCTAACATTAATAAAACTGTGTTTCTTTAACAAAATAAAAACTCTGGCCAAAGTTGCTCATTTATTAACTGCGACTGTATGCATTTAGAGTCCCACCTACTTACCATCTTTACAATATTCCTTTAAATGTGTTTTAACAGTGAAAATATGACAATAGAAAGATGCAATAGTAAATGTGATTAGTCAGCAAGACTTTTATTCAGTAGCTTACTTTTATGTGTAAGTAAATATACTTAGAAGGAACTCCACCTGTGAGAGGATTGTCCTGGTGTCCTCTCATGTACTGACTGAGAAAGCAGCTTTTCAGCGCTCCATTCTGCCATAAATTCCTGCAACTGTTTTTAGGTACTTATGTTCGTTGATATTCTTGTAAAGTTTTAAGGCTGAGACGCATAAGCATGTCCAGTAAAAAAATAGCCTAGATTTTTTTCACAAAGATTTACTTGTTCGGGGCAATCATCACTAAAGGACATGGGCTGTTCCTCATGGTTTCCAAAAAGTTGCTATCACTCTTTGCCTTTTGACCTGGCAAAATCTTTAACCCAAAAATCTGCTGATAAATTGTGAGCTTTTGCAAAGTCAGTGAGACTTTATGTAGCAATTTCATTATAGTTGTTCACTTGATTTACTGGTCTAGGCAGCCACTAAGGCATTCTCAGGCTCATATAGGGTAGTCATATTAACCATTTTATGGATCAAATAGTTTTACCTTTGTAAACTACATTAGTACAAGTACTTATACCACTTAAATACACTCCACTTTCAGAAAATGCTTTTGTGAAGGTGTTAAAAAAAGGTAAAAGCTCAGCCTCCTTTAGGAGTTGTGACCTCTTACTGCTACACTATACTTTCTGGTCGTGCCTTGCTCCATGTCTGTGTCTCTTTGAGCATTTAGAAATTCAGCTTACTTCACATTTAAAGTTTTGTTTTATAATAGCCTTGTTTTGGTTTTGTTTGTTTGTTTGTTTGTTTTGTTGGTTTTTTTTTTCTTAATATAGCAAATAAACTAGTTCCAAACCATACCTGCTTCCAAAGCAGTGATGCCAATGCTTAGCAGTAAAATAAGACAGCTGTTCAATTTCTAAATCACACCATGATGCTGTCTTTGGCTAAGTGGAAAGAAATTTTTCTTAATTCCCTGAATAGTTATACTAAATACAGACACTTTAATAGGTAAACCCAACAGTTTTGCAAATCTTCTGTGGTAACAAGTGACCAATATAAAACATCTTCAGTAAAACTATCAGGAAGCGCAGGTAAAGTCCTGTTGGTCTCCTTGTCTTATGAGTTGCCATAAAGTGAACCTTTTGAAGTTAACTGGAGCAATCAATGGTATAGCATCAGTGCAGACATGTATTCATATTCAAACAACAGTTATTCTGGTATTTTACAATGGGATGGGGAAAAGTATCTGATCCTTGCTCACAGATTCCTTAGAAATAATATAGCACAACATACAATGTAAAGCAAATAATTTTACACAATAATTATTTTTGTGCCAATTTCCACTTAAATCATCCCAGTATATAATCTTTCCTGCAATGCAAAGATTTACAGACTTTGCATTTAGGCCACCTGATTCTTTCGACTATGGCTTGTGGTACCCAAGGCTGATGCAAGATGACTCAGAGAAAAGTGGAGAATTTTTGAGACTTCCTTGAAACACTTGAGTTTCCTCTCCTGTTCTATGCTTTAAAGCAAGGAAATTCAACAGATAGTATCACCTAATTAAAGCTTAGTTTAGTCTGCTTGTTATTCTTTCTCTATGAATGGATTGGTCTATTGAGAGTTGACTTCTGTCATCCATGTGCTGACATTGCTGGAAATGCATTTGCAGATGCAAAGAACACAGGGTTAGTCTCCTGTCCTGTCTTTCTTTTCAGTTTTCTAGTCTGATATTGACAGTGGAGAGCTAACAGGTAATGCAGAACAGTAATTCTCTCAAAGTAGATCTTCAGATAACAGCAGAAGGGTAGAGGCTGAGACACACCCTTCATTTTACCCTCTTTGTTGTATATTGTTAAAAATAACCAACATTTGCAATGCAGACTGGGAGCTTAAAAGGTATTTGTCATAATAAACACAGACCTGGCAGGGCTTTTTCACTCTTATGCTCTGCCTGCAGGAACTTGCATGGGATTTGCAAGTGATGGAGGTTTTTTTCTTCCTTTAAACTTCAAAACAGAGGCAAATACCCATATGTTACTTGGCCTATTTAACCATTTCAGAGCTTCACTGCATGTTGAGGGTGTGGAAGAGAGATTTCTGCTGTAAGGGATCTTAGGCAGAACCTGAGTTTAGGATGTCTGGAGAGTATGTTTGCCAGTAAATCACAGGCAAGAAGAAAGAAAGAAAAATTTTGGTCCACAAGCTTGCTGTTCAGTTTTGGCACTTTTAAAAGCATAATCTTGGTATTCATTCGGTGACAACAATGATGAAATTTAAAGCAACCTGTCCTAGATGATCAGCATAGCATGTATGTACTTGCTAATTAGCACTATGTTCCAGAGGGTTTTCTTCTACTACCCGTCCCATTGGGGGAATCTTTTTGCCGCACTGATGCTTACAAAGTATGGGGAATATCTAAGTGTTTAAGGATCACTTTTGTCCTTCTTTAATTAGCACTTTCTGCTTCTCCCTCTGGCATATTTCTAGTGGTTTCTGCAAGAATCTTACTTTCCTGACTTGCACATGTTTTCATGATTTCATCACGATGTTCCGATCTGCAAAACAACTTCACAGAAGCAGCTGTTTTCTGATGGTGGTAGAAAGACATCCAGGGAAAAGGAGAATGAGATAATGGTAACTGTGATGTGCCAGAGAGATTTCCCTTCTAGTCCTTGGGAGCAGTCTCATTTGAGAATGTTCTCTCATGGTTCCTAGTGCGCAAGTTATTTTGCTTATAGAGTTACCCTCTTCATAAAACCAAAATACTTTCTCAATTAAATGGAATACTGAATTTCAAAGAGTGCTGCTTTGTTATGTACAGTAATGTTACTACCTTCTGTGTCTTCGTCTTGGTCTCCATTAATTTCACAGGATGCCATCCTCTGGAACAAGGCAAAAAGAAAGTAATAGTTTTGTTTCTGCAGAACTGAGGTTCTGTTGATGTATTATTTTTCAAGGCTTGGCCTACTTCAGCTTCAGTATTTAAGACATGGCACATGCTCCTTTTGTTACCCTTTCTTTTTTATTGCTGTTATGTGGAGATTATTATTCAGTTATAACAGCTCAGAAAACTATTAACTTGATACCTCCAAAAAAATCTAAGCATATCCTAAAGTCAGCTTCACACAGTTAGAAATTACTGTTCTTAAGTGTAAAGCACTTTTAATTTGAAACTTCCTAACAGTTATGAAATAATATTGGTCTGCATACAAGAGATACGGTAACAAATTAAACTCACATGGGACATTTCATACAAAAGAAAAGGAAAAGTTGATTTCAATGCAGACTGGGAATGGAATATTCTGTAAAACAGGTTGCTGTGGCACAATATGGCTGCTAAAAATTTAAACACGTTTGAGAAACAGGTGAACAAATGAGCATGAGAAATCCACCAAAGTATATAAAATACAAAGGTACTACCTTTGATTCAGAAATTACCTTAATTACATCCTCAATTCATTGGAGATTGAATCATTTTTAGGGGATGTATGGGATGTATCACAACATATTTGTTCTTACAATTAATTCCTTTCCCAGAATCTGTTTTTGGCTTTTATCAGATGCTATGATAGGTGAATATTTTAATTTGCTCAAAGATTGCTGCTCCCATGTGCCTGTTCATCTGCAAATGCACAGGAGTCGGGACAGCTCATGAGCCTTCATGAGTCTTAACAGTATCAGTCTTCATTCAGTATGTGAGTATCTGTCTTCAGATCAACAGAATACTCTCACAGCTTTTGCTCTCACCTGATAGCCAGCAATATGTTTCTAAGGTAAGAATCAAATATATTTCAGGTTCATGGACTTGAAAGTCTCTGTAAAATATCTCCTATTGAACTGATATTGTAAGTCTGAAAATCACCAAATTTCAAGCTTTCTCCCCCAAAGGAACAAAAAGGACTGCTGCAGTCCTGCCCTGATAATCCATAGGATGATGACCTTTTGCCACTAAAATGAGGCTGTCACCATACAGCCACTGCTCCTTAGGTCATTAGCAATTCAATATCCAAGTGCAGCTGGCATGGGTGGACATTTTTGACGACTCATGGGAACTAGGTTGGTCTACCTCCCATTCAAAAAATTTCAGTCATTTCCAGGAAGCCACACAGCAGCATCCCAGCTCTAGTTGCAGGAGAAAGAGCACAGATACAGAAATCAGATCCTACATTTCCTTTTCACTGTTAGTCTGACAGAAATCTATCTTTCAGAGCAGGACATTTTTGCTGCTGCAGAAGAATTACATTTTGGCAAAGTTCTTGCCATATTTGACAAGAATTGTATTTCAGTTTATTCTTTGAATATGAAAGATCATAACTCCTACACTTACAGTGTGGCTTTGATTTTGTTACTTAGACATCTAAAGTACAGTAGGTGCCTTTATTAAAAGAAAATATATAGAAAAAACCAAAAGGTTTCCTGTAGTCAGAGAATAAAGAAAGTCTTTGCAGTCTTGGCAAAATAGACCTTTGACACTGTTCTGATCTCCTTGTAATCCTCTCAAATTTTTGATGTTTATCAGTACACCAGAGAGTGCTGTGCTAATAAAAACAGTGTCTGGTTCTCCTTCACAGACACTGAGGATGGGGTCAGAAAATATGAGGATGATCAAGTTAAAAATGCGACTTGTTCTTTAGCTCTTGCTGGTGTACTCTGCTAAAGCTGGTGCTTGCATTCCCCTTATGAGCAATTAAAGCACTGCCTGTAACCCAGGTAAGAAATCCACCTACGTCAATCAGCCTGCCTGTAAATTCTTCCCAGGTGACCCACACCCACCTAAACAGTCCCTGCCATGGGCTGAGTCAGGAGAGAACCCATGCAAGAGAGGTGGGGTCAGAATCCTACATCTTTGTGCACCCAGGGCTTCACAGCATTTAGGATTGGTCTCCTATGTGGCTGACTCTCGAGTTGTCTGCATAGCTGGTTTATTTTTCTGCTTTACTCCTCCATATCTTGAATGTAGGTGCATAGTTTTTAAGCTCACAATTACCTTTGCAGAAAGACCTTTTGCTTGCAGCATTAGTACTTTTCAAAAAAACTACTACCTTATGATGTGCAACCCTTACAATGAAATGGATTTGGAAACACATTAACATTTCATCACAGAGGTCTAAAATGTAAAGTTACTTTCATTAATAGAATGCCAATATTATATGCTAAGCACAAGAATGTAAGGAATCACAGACTCTACATTAATGCAGTTAGCACTTCTCTGTAACACATTGTTTTGAATATGCATATAATTTCTTCAGGTCATCTTCTTCTAAGTTAAGGTCCTAATTCTTGTTGGAAATGGGTTTATTATACTGTTGTTTAAACCTGAATATTTTGCTATCTTGCAATAGCTTTTATTTGTATTGGCATTCAAGTGTTTTGTATACATTACTTGGTATACAAAGGAAATATCGCAGTGGGTTTTACTATATGTATTGTTTACTTGAGAAAAAAGTTGCTTTTTGCTGGCCTGGAGATGGCTTTGGATATTTTAAATTGTCCAGAACCAGAAGGTAGAGAGTGGTAAAAATAAGATATTGCATTTTATGGATGTATTTGCTCTGCAGGCTGTCTTGGTAGGTGCCAGAAATTAACATGAAGAAGAGGCACAGAGGACTCCTAGAGCTGTTTTACCTTCATTTTAAGCCAGAAAAATTGTAAGAATATCACATGCAATAATTATTCTGTTTCTCTTTCAAACAGGTGTTTGCTCTACTGTTTTCCTGATCTTTGCACTTTATCATTGAAACCATGCCACAGGTAGTGCATTAACAACATATGAAGCATAATGCACTACCTCACTCTCATCAAAGAGAAATTACTGTTATCACATGTTGACAGCTTGCAGAACTTTATATCATAAGTAAATTTCAAAAATAATTGGTGTAAAGTTAATCTACTTAATTTCTAAAGAACTCTTTGGGGGAGACATTTTTTGCCCAGAGTTTTAATCATGTGTTTACATTACTACATGAATGTTGCAGTACTCAAATTGGGAGAGCAGGATTAATGAACACATACTGTGTCTGGAGATTATTATTTCTAACTTTCCATTGTCTACAAAGGCTGTGTGTTAAGCCTTATCCATTACTTAATCCATTTTTTGGAAAAGGCTCTCCACTGAAATAATTGAGCCACCATCCCTGGAGGTATGGATCAACTGATAGATCAGTTTGATGTCCAGCCCCAAGGAGTCAGTCAGCAGTCTTGCTGCTGGGGTCAGGAGAGATGAGTGTGTGCAAACAACCAGGAGCAGAGCTGAGATTGGACATTTCACATGAGCTTTCTTACGATACTCCATGTAGTCACAAGGGGCCAGGGTGCATTGCCTGATGCGACTTTTGCCCTGAGCCCTGGCACCCCCAATTTTTCCTGCGACCATTAGAGACAGTAATGCACCGCCTGATGCAGGAATCCTTTAAGCCCTGCTGACACAGATGACCAGCTCCAGTGACAGATCTCCAGATAGCGCGTCGCTGCAAGTGAGCAGGTGCTGCCTGAAGCCAAGGACACATAAAAGGAAAGAAAGTTTATCCTGTCAGAAGCCCTCTCATTAATCATCTTCAAATGCCATACAGATCAGATGTATTTCTCCCCATTAACAAGCTTATACAAGCAGGCTTGTTTGGCTGTAGCTGGCACTGAGTGTAAGCCACTAGGAACCCACTGTAGAATGTTTAAATTTTTTAAGTTTTCTTCTTTCCAAGGGTGTTGAAAGGTCCCATTTGTGGCTAACACTGCCTGCATTGTTCACTCTCCAGAATGCCCTGTGTCTGTCAGCCTCTGGAGAGCTTGTTTTGTTCCTCCTCCATCCCTCCTGCCCTCTGTGGTCACCTATAACAGAGGACAGCAAACAGCAGCCTAAGCTCTCCTACCTTGCTTTCTTGCCTCCACAAAGTAACTTGTCACAGCCATGAGAAAGGTTTCTATTTAAAAACAAAGAACTGTGACCGCAGAACTGTGACTAATATTGGAATTTAGCAAGAAGTCAGCTCTTGTTTCAAGAGGTTGTGTTGCAAGTTTGGGAACATTTGCTACTAAAGCTCTTGATGAATGACTCCAGGAAGAGGCGTTAGTTTTCCTGATTCCTACTTCTCTTTCAGTGCTGGTTTTGCACAGATGATAATGAGGAGTGTCAGGCAAGCGTGTAACAAACTGTTTTCTCTTTCTTGACAGAGAAAAGCTGTCATTACGTAAGTCTGACATTGAGAACCTTCTGGACTTGGACAATAAATAGGTTTAGGGAGAAAAATATTAAAAAACAAAAAAGGACCAAGCATTATAAATCACTTTGCTTTCTCAAGTATGAGTTGTTCTGGACAGCTCATAGGTGTCTGTTTTTCATTCTACCACATTCACTTTTTCTGCCTCCACCATTTACAGTTTAATGCACATTAAAATACATTTTTAATGAACAGTTTTAAACAAGTCTCTGGGATGATTTTTTTGGCTTTGAATTCTTATTTTTAGCAAAACATTGGCAGTATATAAATGACTTACAGACTCTGAATTCATGTAGAAGTGTCTGCCCAGATGCAAATCAGGTATAGCCAAAGGGTCTCTTCATGTTCTCAGTACCAGTACATCTCCTTTGTTTTCTGCTGCTACCACTGAGTTTGACGACTTGCATGGCAGTCTCTCCCATAGAAGTTCAAATGCAACCATATTTCCTTCTGTTTTTCTGGGAAATTACTACCTTTATTTTATTTTGGAGATGATTTTTTTGCTAGTTTCTGTTACAAGGAAGAGAGAGTTTTTTAAATTTTATTTTCTTTCCCCTGCATCTTGCAATCTCCTTTTCTATCCCTTCCCTGCAAACAGTGAGTACTGCACTTTACACTGAGCTGTGTAGTTTTGTCCAACAGACTGTGCAGTGACTATTGCAGCTACTGAAGAAAAAAATTATAACCAACTCCCTCTTCTCTTTTTCAAGCTCTGGCGTGCTTGTATGCCAGGAGGGCATCCTTAGGATTTTTTTTACATTAAGGAAATCCTTATGTGCCTATCCCTCCCTCTGCTCTGTTACTCCCTGTTAGCCAAGGGACAATTACTTAAGGGTGGAAAGACAATTTCAGCCTTTCCTGTTCTGCTCTTCTGTACACTGTGTTAGCTGACATCTCCTTGCTCTGTTTTGCTTACAGATGTGCTGATTCTCTGGAAATTGTGTTGAAGGCATCAAGCCACACTAAGAGATCAGCTTTCCTCTGTTTCAAAGCCTTGTGTACTCTCATCTTGTTAATGATGACAGACGCACCCTTTCAAGCAGGCCTAGTGTCCACACTTCAGTTACTAATCATGAAAGAGGATCTTGTACAAGAATTTACCAAATTAACACTTATTTCATCTGGTTAACAGTTCAGATGGACTTTTGGAGTTCTGGTTTCAGCATTAAGACAAAATCTAAAATACTCAGTCTGCAGTGCATCTAAAAATGTACTTAGCAGAAGTGCAGATGATTGCTTCACCACTCACACCATTCACCTCAGTGTTTATTGTTGTAGCAGCCTGCTCAAAGACACAGCCCCTGCTGTGTGGAGATGACCAGCATCCTGCTGCCCTCAGATCGAGGGTGGCCAGCTCTGGGACGTAATTCAGTGATACAGAGAGGTTGGCATCACAAACCTAGCCCCAGTGAATACAGGGCATACATGTTGACTTTACTGGCAAGCCCACTTGTCACTGTTAGCTTTTATACATGATAAACTATATAAGCTGCAGTTCAGCCATACTAACAACCCATTCCACTTATTTTCCCTTTGAAGAAAGGTAGTTCCTTTAGCTGGAGGGCTATTAACTCATGCCCTGATCTGACTTTCCCTTAACTTTTCTTCTTAGCTGTGGTAGAATGACTGCTGACTATCCTCTGTCTTACTTACAGACATAAAGATTTCATTTTGAAAGCATGTATTTAATAAATAAGTTAATTTTTTATTGTCCTGGAAAAGTATCATTTTATCTGAGTTCCTGTATACCTTGGATATTTCAATCTGCTCAGTAAGCACGACACAATAAAGATCCAAAGACACTAGACACCGGATCTGCTATGATGATCTCTTTTATGTTCACCTGTTTGTTCTCACTAATCATGACAGAAGATGCCACCCCGTACTGCCCAGATCAAGAAGTGATTATGCAAGATTTTAAAGTGCTGAAGCTGACTGTTTCTGATACATAAACACATACCTATTGCATCAAATAAAGACCCCTTTTCACAGGAGACCAAATATTCTAAGTTTAAAGATGCAATAGAAGAGAATATATTTATAGACCATATATATGGCTTCCTCAGAAACCATGTCTAAGTGGAATCAACACTAATATTGGATATATGCAAAAACTGAGGATTGTATTTATGACCTTAAGAGATACTTGTCAGCTGGGCACCATCCTATTTTGCCTTGGAAAACCTACAAATCAAAGAAAATTTAAATTTGTTAGCACAAATTAAATGATCAATGATTTCCTGAGCAAGACTGCATGTTCTTGTTACTGTGCTCATCTTCTACTCATTTGGCATATCTGCACTACTGTGGATTTCAGTGGTCATGGATTGGAAAAATGGTTTTAGAAAGAAGATTGTCCACATGCACAGAAAGTTGCACTTGGTGCACTCTCTAAGGGAATGTAGACAATTAAGGAATTCTACTGCCTTCAGGGGGCTTTAAACAAAGGCCAATGTAGCAAAAAAAAAAAAAAATCCCAGGGCTTACTGAGCTAAAGGTTGTGTCTAAAAAAATTATGTAGTATTTTTTGTTGTAATATAATTCTTGTTGTTATTTCTGGTCAAAATTTCAGCACATACATCAATGTTGATGTAGCTGTTGATGCAGGCACTTACTTCAGGACACATAGCAATACCAAATGAGCATTTCACATAATGTCTATGTATTCTCACATACAGACTTTTCATGGCTCCCTAGGTAATCTCTGTTAGAGTTTTTAAAGTATATGGGTAACATGTGATTATTAATTTTTTTTCAGTGCTGCAGAAACATGCAAAGCCACTTATATACCATACTATTTGAGCAAAAATGCCATGTTAGACAACTTGTAGAAATACACTATTTTTTGGAAGCAGATATGTGCAGATGCCATGCCCTGATGCATATGCCACACAATGTCATACCAGTGAATTCTGTGAGACAGCAACTACTCAGAAAAGAAATGGCACCATGTCAAGTTGCCAGCATCTGAACAGTACCAGGCCACTGGTGTTAAGGTTAGCAGGATTGAATGGTCAAGTTTTAAATTCTATGGTGGTATTTAATGCTTGCACATTTCTCACCAAAACACTGCAGTTGAGACTCCTGTGTGGCTGACATGGTGTTGAAGCCTGCTGCTACTGACTTGGTTTACATTTATCTTCAAAGCATAGGGTTGTTGATGTGATGCCAGCAATTCATCTTTTGACACTGCAAATGGAAGTTTTGTGGGCTTATGTCTGGAAAATCTACCAGATATGGTACCATTCACATAAAGGAAATTTCTCACTGGACTTCCCACTAGAAGCACTCTCAGTGCATACCCTTAGCTAAACCTTTGTATCTTTGACTGCAGTGATTTACACTCACCTTCCCCTAGAGTATATAATTCTCTCTCTCCAAAATGTTCATCTTGTTAATACCAATGTAAGTCTGGATGATAATTTATTTGAGTCATAGAAATAATTCATTTGGACCTTAATGTGATTTTTCTATCAAGCCATGAAATCTGATTTTTTTTCCCGTCACCATGTCCAACTGATTGAATGTGTTTTCTGTCTTTGTGATTTACACTGTACCTAATTGTAGCATGAACAGGTTTGTTTCTCAGAAATAACTAACAGGTGTACAATTATGTGCACTCACATTACTCCCATCCGGGTGATTTCACACTCCATATCCAAATGCAGCAGCTTATTTTTCTTTTTTTGGCAAGTGGTTGAAAACTAACTCGAGGTGGAATGTTCTCTGCTAGAAATCAAACTGCAAGCATGATACCTCACCGTAGTCTTAAAACAATGTTTGCTTCATGTTGTAAAGCACCATAAAAAGTTGTCAGTTGGGTGACATCATTATTTGTGTATCCCACAATGTGTTATGAAGACAGATCACTGTCTATGCAGTTATATGGAATCATATCAGTGATGATGCTCCAGGCAATTTTCTATATTCTTTAGCAGAACATAGAGTACACATGATGCTAATTATGTAACATTTAGAGACTCATGATTAAGAGTCAATAATTTCTTTAATAGATTTCATAGAACATCTTAATTTTGTAGCTGGTTTTTAACTGCTGTTGATATTATACAAATTATATTAAATATATTAGATATGAAGAGAAAAGACTTCTGTTTACTTTTGGTCTTAGCAAAATCAGCTCCCTAAATTGAATCTGCTTTTCCAAGTAGTTAATTCCTGAAGTCCTTCTTCTAGCTGCTTGGCTTTGCAGAGCTGTGGGATAGGCGACTGTGTGCTTGAGTACCAAGTAACAGAGGCACTTTGACCTCTGAAGTGGATAAGTTGTGATGGTAAGGCCTGCAGGGACTGGAAAACTCATCATTTTAGACAAAGGGTTTGCTTATGTTTTTACTGTTTGTGACATGTCTTTGGTCATCTGTTTCCTTTAAAGCTAGGTGACTCATCTGTATTTCTTGATCCTGACCACTACCTGGAACACCAACTAGAAGCCTTCTTGCCATCTTGCTTTTTCTTTAATCATGTAAATGTCATAACCTTCTGCAATGCCTTTAAGATAAAGGCATTTTCTTCCATGTACATTTGCCTTGCATGGAAGACAATTTTGTAATGTGGAAGATCTCTTTACTCTGTTGTCCTAATCCGAAGTGTACATCACAGGTTCTGAGCATTAACCTTTCCCTTTCTTCAGTTGTACCCCTGATTTGTCTTCTGTTGGAAACCTAGCTCCAAAAATTCCAGACTGTACATACTGATGTATGTAGTGATAGGAGAAACACAAAATTAGTGTAAGTTAAAACTGTTCGTAAAACACATTACAAAAAGATACCCGGTGGCCAGTATAATTTCAGAAGCTGTTAGGATTTATATATTTTCTATTGAATAGATTTCCAAATGAATTTAACTGAGAGAAAGGAGCTCTCAGAGGTACAAGAAGTAAATTGAGGGAGGTTAAGAATCTACAGGAGATACATGCAATTGTGTTTCCAGTTTGTCCATTGTGGGATCAATCAGCATTTGTAGTACACCGGCTGCATGTCAGACAGGCAAGAATGCCAAAACAGAACAAAATCGACAAATGAGGTGATTTTAAAAAGTCAGAGAAACTGAGGCCAAAGACCTCATTTCAAAACCAAGAATTTGTTCTTTATAAAGCCTACTATTCCTCTATATAATGAATAATTCTGCACACTTCAGTCTTCCAGGCTTCATAAAGAACAAAGAGGAGGCAAAATACTGTGAGACTTTCAAGAAAAAGATCAAATTGTATGGCTGCCCTTCAGAGGACAGTTTTTCCCTAATTTTGTTCTCAATAATTGGTAATAATAGGCCTTGCAAAAAGGCTAAGTACATGAGGCATCTGTTCAGTATTTTGCACATCATTCAGGACGGGTTTTCTAAACAAGATGCTCTAGTATGTTCCTTGGAATGGGTTTCCACCTTTGAGTGCTGCAGGTCTCCTTTAGAGGACAAATCCCTTCAAACTGCTGATTTGCTTTACACATTCCTGGAGAGAATGTGGGATGGGCAATGCTCCACCCAGGGCTGGTTTAGGAAAGCTGCCCAGATGGACTGCATTGGGGCAATCATACCTGAAATGAGGCATTACATCTGGATAGTTACCACAAAGAAAAAAAACTAATGTTTCTTTCAGGTGAGGAATCTGGTAACTTATTCTCTCTATGAAACTCCTTATTTTCTTCAAGACAGTCAGAGACATATCTATGCACCAGCAAGTACAGAATTCCTTTCCCCTTTTTTCCCTCAGATCTTCACTCAGCACTAATGCAAAGCTGAATTTTCAGTCTATGACAGTCTGGATATCAAGGCATAGAAAGGGTTGTTTTTCCTGTTGTTATCTTGGTATTTTCTAGAATCTGGTCATATTTCAGGCAGGGCCATATATCTGCAGCACGGTGATTTAAATATTTTTAGCCAGTCACAAAGAGACAAGCATAATACACATAAACAAATTCATGTAAGGTCCAGAATTTGGCCTTGAAAAAGCAAAAGCATGAGGAATTCTGCTCAGGTTGGAATGCTGCTCAAGTTATGAAACTGATCAGTGCAAAAAGTCCTCGGAAAGCATCCCTAGGGCCTCATTCACCCTCTCAATCTCCAACAACAACCAGCAGCAGGAGAAGGGTGCACAAATTTAAACTGAAAGAGAGAAGGCTTAGATTAGATATTAGGAAGAAATCCTATACTGTGATAGTGATTGGTTGCCCAGAGAACTTGTGGATGCCCCATCTCTGGCAGTATTCAAGGCCAGGTTGCTCTGATCAGCCTGGTCTAGTAGGAGGTATCCCTGCTCATGGCAGGGGTTGAAACTGTCTCTGAGGTCCTTTTCAACCCAAGCCATTCTATGATACTGTAATTCTATGAAACACTAGTAGACCATAGTTCTTTGCAAGAAGTTGACAATGCCAGAGATCAGTAAAGAGAACTCAGAAATTGCCTAATGCAGTTAAGTCTGCCTGAGGAGGAGGAAGAAGAAGGCTTTTATACCTTGCAAACCTGTCTTCTCTGACTGTACAAGAGTACCATTCTCCCAGCAGAATTTCTTCCTGGAGAAACATTGTAGAGAACAGATTGTGACCCTGAAATAGGATAAAACATATATTAAGTTATACTTGGGGATTGGTAGGCAAGCCTAAAAGCACCAGAAGCATTATTGCTCTGAAACAAGTTGCAGACCCTCCAAGGTAATTTTAGGCAGGAAAGCAGGAAATTTTAGGCTATCACAATCATGTGTTTTTCAATCATGGATTGTCTGAACTGGAAATGCCTGTTAACAGCAAGAGACTGTGACATTTGTCATAATACAGGAACAAAGTACTCAGAGTAGTTTTTACAAGTTGTGAATGCATGGAGTCTCTGTGGTGGAGAAGTGGACTCTAATAATTGGGCAAAACAAACACATCTCTCAATGGGTGCAGACCTGTGCTGAGATGGTCCAACTGTCACACTGTTTACTGCCACAGGAGATTTCATCTTTCATGCACAAAATAACAGAAGAGAGAGGTATGCATTATGCTACTGTTGCCCTCTTAGCTACATTAGAAGAACTAGAATCAGAGGAGATGAACAAAAATGTTAAAAGACAAATGCTAAGCGAGAAGGCAAACACCAAATACTTTAAAATTTTTTTGGTCAGTCAGGCATACATCCATCAGCACTTGTTCAGCCACTTACTTGGGAAACAATATTTACCCAGGTCACTGTTTGGGTAACCCTTGGCATCCAAAGGATTTTGATTTAACTTGGGTAGTCTCTGTGTTGATATGAAAGGTCTGCAGAAGTGATACTTTGGTCAGAAATGAAAAATGTGGTAAATAAGGATAAGTGGAGGCCTCAGCCTTTTTTTTTTAGAATTATATTGTGCTGCTGAACTAAGGTGGATACTGGACATCATAGAACCAAACAGCCAGGAGAGTGGTCAGGGGTAAGGTGTATCATAGTCTGAGGGGCTGTCAGTGTCAGAGGGAGGAGCCCTATAATGTTATCAGGTAGCAGAGGATTAGGGAAGCCATTCATACAATTCTTGCTCTAACCTATAACAAAAAATGGTGAAAGGGCTTAAAGCTGAGAAAAAAACAACATGACTTGGCTTCTTATTCAGAGTGTTGCTAAGTACTGTGCTGTCCCAGACAGATTGTTTTCTGAACTCTAATTATATTTGGTTGCAACTTACAGAGATTTGCTTACAACACACAGCAGCCTGAAAGGCAAATACATCAAAAGTTTGTTTCAGTCACCCGATTTGTGCCACTGGTGACAGTCCCACTGGACTTGGGTCAGGGAGCAATAGTGGGCTACTGCTAAGTGCCCAGGGCTGTGATGTATGAGTTGAGTACTTTTTTGCTCTGTGGAGCTAAGCCTTCCCAAGCAGCAGCCACAACAGACTGGGAGCAGAGAGCAGGGCTGCTGTGGGAGTGTCCAAACATTAATAGGTACATACCTACAGGGCTATTTCCCTTGAGGCTGTGGTGAAGGATCTCACAGAGTGAGGCTGTTTTCCCTAAAGCTCTCACTTGAACAGCTTTTCCTTCAAACACCACAAATTGCAAATCCTGCCTCATTAAGGGGTCACCAAGGTAAAGTAACCACCACAAGGTACTCATGACACTTTGTTGTAGGCCTCACATTGCTGTGACTGTTTCCATAGCTGGGGGAGCCTTTCAGACCAGGTGTATTTATCAAATTCACTCTCTTTAAATTTATTCTGGTATAGCCTTTCAACTCTTTCTACATATTAAAAAGAGATCCAAAAAAAGCATTGGTTATTATTTTTTTTAGGCAGAAAATGGTAAGAAAAAATATCCTGGTTTCAAAAAAATAGGAAGTTTATGTATAAGACAGTCTGTAAAATACCCTGTCACAAGTGCGAAAGCAGACATATTAATGTGTTCAAGGAACGGAAATTGAGTTGAGCAGAGCTTGGTAATAACTATAATCACTCATCTTTTAATTCCTTGACTCCCGAACAGCTAAGTTTTTGTGCTTGATTTTGAACTTCAATATGTCTTCTGCCATGATCTTGCTGATGATCTTTTCTCAGGAGCTAACAGAAAATGTTTGTATGTGAAGGTTTTTCATGGGTGTCAAAGACTGTAGGGTGAGTAAGTAGTATACAAAGACATAGTGTCCAGCAGGAGGAAGATGACGGATGATTGATGGAACAGATTCACCAAATGGTTATTTGCAAAGAGGAGGTCCTTGGTAATGCCAGTATCAATAATGACTTGCAAAGACAGCACTGCTTTATTCAGCCCAGAAAGCAGCTTTGGCTCTGAAGAGAAAGGAGTGCAGAACTGTTTGTATGTCTGCTCAGGGAGGGAGGACTTGCTTGCGATTGAAATGGAGCAAGAACGCCAGATGTCTCTTTTTGGTCATACCACACCTTCCTTCACTGTGTCATGGAAGCTGTAGGACTTGGGGTATCGCCAACACAAACCTGTGTCTAAGCCTACTCCAAGGCCCAAGGACACCCACACTCCACCACATGGCTAAACATCCATGCTTGAACATACAAGTCCCTGCTGAGATAAGGCTTTAACCCAAACTTCAGAGCTTGCTCGTATTTCAAAGGATCTTCACAGGCAAAACCACTTTCTTCTCTGCCTGCAGACTGCTAGCACTACAAGCAGGAGACAGGAATCTCCACAAACATGGGTTTCAAGAAAATCTTTCTGAGAAATTGCTGACCAATCCTTGGAAGACTTGTAGCTATTCATTTTTATTTCAGGAAGGAATTGCAAAAGCCTCATGACCAGGCTTTAGAAGCATAACATGGACACTCAGTGGCAGTAGTCATGGGCAGGAATTCACACAGGAAGTCTGTGGGATACAAAAGAATGTTGATTTGATGTAGCTTATAAGTGCCACTTTCTTCTTCCAGTATGGATGTAACCCTTAGCCTGGCTGTGAGGATACAATTTACCTATGACATGTGGCAGTAATAACCCTCAAATAAATGATGCTTTCAAAGTGCTTTGCATTCCTTGAAAGGAATGTGTTGTACAAACACAAAATAATTCATTCAAACTTTACGTAAAGGTTGCATTTATAAATGCTGTACAAGTGGGTAACAAATGATTAACAGATGTTGTAGCCATATTACAGAGATTAATGTATTTTAGATGGTTATAAACTATCTATGGATTTGTTAGACTCTTAAAGGATCTGGAAAAGTAGATTAACCATGGATTAAAATATCAATCATGTGTTAAACTCATTTATAACATCACCCTTAGCAAAAAATGTGAATTTACTTTCCAAGAACCTTCATTCATGGGAAAAAAAAACAATGGTGAATCAAGCCTGTCATTTCACTGTTGCACGTAAGATGAGGGGAAGCATTACTCTTTGCTTTCAAAAGCTTCATTTTGTTGCTACAAAAGAATTCATGTAATGGGAATTACACATTTTAAGGCCCTCTTCTCTTACTCTAAGACTAACTTCACCTATGGCTGTGGATGAGGTTCTTTTCAGACTTTTCCCACATAGCTATGAAAGTGAGTTTGTTGTATGGTTCTTCTTAAAAATTGATGCAGAGAAAAAAAAATCAGGAAGGTAAAAAAATACAAAACCTAGACCTCAAATTATTCAACTCACCCAGGGATCTAACACTAATGAAACATAAAGTGTACAACCCTGGCTTTGTACAAAATTATTTAATTTAATCTGTCTTTTTCAGAAGTGCTGCTCCAATTCAACAATTCTTATTTAAACACTTGAACTTTTTACAGTTTATGAGTAGTCCTCTTATAATAATTATTCCAGCTTTTTAAGTTGTTCACCATTCGGCCTTATCTTCCTGTCCTCTGTTTTCTAACATTTTAAAATTTTCTATTTTGTAGAAGCATTGTTGAGTGCTTATTATTATTTACTAGCCATTGCATTAGCCTTGCATGAAAGGGTCTACTGCATACAAGTTGCCTACTCTGGGGCATATCCAGAATAAGTCAGTAAAGTTACAGGTTATTTGACAGCAACATAGAAAATAACTATAGGGTTTGACTTCTAAATAACATATTTTGCCCCTATTCTGCCTGGTTGTGTTCATGGGGATGTGAGTTGTTTCATAATTAATCATTATCACCATAATCAACCTATGGGCATATGCTCAGTCCATGGTTTAAATCAATTTATCTGCTGTCTTGCCTGGTCTTTAGGACTTGTGAAGGGTGCATCCTTTGTACCCTTTCCAGCATGCCAACAAGCACATCATCTCTGGGCTCCTCTATTCACCAGCCACCGACTCTCTAAGCACAGAAAGAAATTGGTTCCTGCTGTATATGTTGTATGAGTAAAGTCATGGGTATTTGAGAAAGAAATGAAAGATTATCATGAGCGTAAGCAGTGTAAAAGGGCCAGCACTAACCAACAGTTTTATTGAAAACACCTCTCCCTCTCCTATGTGTGGTGTATGACACCACTAAATGACAGCAGCTGGTAAATAAGGACTTGTATCTAGCCTGTGGTGAACCAGTTTAACTAGCTGCACTGAACTTCTCTTCAATTTAAATTTGTAAACTGTTCATCCTCTTTATGTATAAACTCCAGTGCAGGTAATAAAGCTTAACAGGGAGACCTGTAGACAACCCTAACTGACCCACAGCTGTAGCATGTGACCTTCTGAGCACACAGTTCTGCTTGGGGCTGTAACAATTATGGAATTAAAAGCTTGAATCTGTTAATGTGTCTGAATGTTTCTTTCCCAACAATATGTGACTTCTTTTTTCTTTTGCTTTTCTTTTTTTTCACAAACTTGATTCCTACATGTATTCTGCTCCTGGCCTATTGTTTACCTCCATTTACATGTGTGTTTTATTTCATGCTTCTATTAATTGAGGTCTTTCCCCCTTCACCAGTGCATGCCTTGTGCTTCAGAAGTAAGAAAAGAAACTGTGTCAAATCAATAAATTCCAAGCTGAGAGGCCAACTCCATCTAAGCCCTTAGACCCACTGGGCATTGGCTTGCTGAGTGTAACCTGAAATCTTAAAACACTTTCTAGACGAACATTAAGGTACAAATGAGGGCTGGTTTGTCTCTCAAGTCAACACTTAAAATGAAAAAGCTGATGATGTTTTCATTGAGGTGAAAAGAGTGACAGACAGCCTCTTGACAGTGGATTACCAGGAGAGGGAAAACAGAGCTAAAGTTCTGTTTTCACTTTCCACTGTAGAGTGAGGGAGGGAGGTTAGGGGGTTGGGGGGGGCAGGAGAGGAGATTGGAAGTGGGGAATTGCATTTTTCCTTGTGTGTTTTTTTTTTTTTTTTAGGCTCAGTTACACATATATCACCATGGCTAAATTAAAAGGCCTGTATTCTGCTGATGGATGGGCAGTAGGTTTTGCTTGGAACCACAGGAACTCTCAGGATAACACTGGCAATACCCAGGCCAAAGGGAAATTGACAGCCTAATCTGAAAGTTAAGCTTCCCTTCCAGTAACAGACTGTGGCGCAATCCATGCAAACTCCTTCTGTAGTCATCTTTTTACAGCAAAATATTTTAGACATATTTTAGGGTCCAGTTCTCAACAAAGTATTTAAAGACAGAGAAGTGGAAAGTCACACTGAACTCCTCTACAAAAGCTAGAAGTGGGAAAAAACAAGCTCATGTATCACAAGAAGAAAAGCAGAGCTAATTACAGGACACAGATGAGTGGTCTGAGCTGTACCTCACTTGCAAGTAGGAGTAGTTCCAACAAGAAATTGGTCTTCTGCACACAAAAGCAGCAAACTCAAGCCATGACAGAAAACATCCACAATTACAGTGTGCTTAAATAAAAGCAAGAGGAAGTTTTCTAGAAACTCACATCCTTGGTATGATGGGGGCCTGCTCCTCATCCCATTAAGTCCAGTCTGTCATCTTTAACTGGAAATTGCAAGATCTTGTCATCTCAGTGCTGCAGCCCATGTCTCAGGATCAAGCTATCTGTCAGTCCTTGCAGATGTCTGTATTTCCCTTGTGCTGAGGTAGCATGCTATTCCTGCATGTGGAGGCCTCTGATCCTAGCACTTCCTAGAGGAACAACTTTATTGTCTCTGATGATACGAGTATTTCTAGATGCTGGACCAGTCTGTGTGGGCACAGGGAACCTGGAGGACAAGAAAAAGCAGTGATTTTCTGCCCTCTTGCTGCTTGTCTTTTACCCATGCCTATGGACAGTAGCAGCAGGAGTGGGAAAGCTGGATGTCTGCGCAGTAAACACATGTGTTTCCAAAGGGAAACTTTCTTGTTACTTTCTGAAAATCAAATTCTTCCTTGGGGTCCTTCAGATTAGGCTCCTCCACAATTTTCTACATCTCCTGAAAAAATACCAACAAACCATCGATATAAAATTACCCCTTATGTCTGACAAATCTTGGCCAGGTTCATCTCTGCATTCTTATGGCCAGAATAAACACTGGAAAAATCCGCCATGTATGTGTTCAGCAATGCCTTTCCTTCACCACAGATACTCATGCATAAGTTTTTAAAAAATACAGTTGGAAATAAAAAAAAGTAAAAGATGATTTTTAAAATCACATATGCAGTCAATGTGAACCCAGATGGAAGTGCTTGACATGTTATAAAATAAATTTTCTTTTCAAGTTAAAAAAAAGATAGAAGTAGAGACACTTCTAAGTGAGTCTGTCCCTAGACTGGAATGGTCAAAGTGTGGTAGAACTGAATGATATCCCTGCACTGCTTGGCACCAGAGTATCTAGCATGTGTTGTTGCTCTTATTGAAATGCAGTCAAGAATTGGACCCTCAGGTCAGTAGGTAGCAAAAATAAGTTTCAGAAAAGGCCTCCACCTACAGCAAAACAGGAGAGACAAGGCTAGGGGATTTGAAAGAGATCAGATACACAGTGCAATGTAACCAGCAGGACACCAGGGAATGATCATGAGAATGGGACAGCACTGTTAAGCAACTGAAACTGGATTTTGAAAGGAAGCTACTGGTACAAGTCAGAGGTGCAATAAGTTCCAAATGCACGTTTGTGAAGGAGATCCTTTTTTTCTGTGGGTTAGTTGGGGTTTTTTCACTTTTGTTTATTCTGATCATTTGAGTTTCATCATTGCTAGAGTTAACTAATTTGTCAGTTAATCTAAAATGCTGCTATGTGATGACTTGAGCAAAAATTATTCCCAGGACATCCAAAATTTTATTCTTTTTTGTATGCAAAACTGCAACCAGCTATTGACAAAGAAGGAGCCAGATAGAAAGAGAAGGTACAAGTTAAGTAAAAGAAAGAGTAGGAAAAATCAAGAATTAAGAAATCATGTTGAATGTCGAGTGTAAGTTCATCCACATGTACTTATGTGACTTCTTTTCTGACATTATTTCTGTTACATTACGTTTTCTTGGTGGAAAAGGTACAAAACCTAAAGAACAGAGGAGTCCATCTTAGGCTGGTGACTGGAGGGCTGACTAAGAGCAGAAGGTTTTTGGTCTTACAAATAACTCAGGGACAGCATTTTTCTAGTTAGTAGTTGTATCCCCTGAGTCTGCTTTATATCTGCAAGGTAGGTAATTGCCATGGACAGATTATTTTCATAAGGCAACTTGGTAATAGTCAGCAGAATTACAGTAGAGGTGTTTCTGGTCATGAGAATTTTGAGATCTCTTTCCTTCCTGTTGATGAGCACTATAAGTAGAAAAATTATATGCAAGTTCACAAGTCAAACCAAGGCCAGGAACCTGTGACTGACAACATCTGGGAAAAAAATTAATTCATTTTGAAATGTATTATATTCTGATTATATTAACCTCTTAAAGGAAGCATGTACATGTGCCCATAAAAGATGATTTTGCCTATGAAAACTGCTTGTAGTGAGATGCTTTCCACATGGTCTGTGCTTCCACCTTCACCTTCAACATGTCACACCATGTTATTATATCCACTATAAAGCAAAGCAAAGCAAAGGAGCTTCTCATCAGGTGTCTTAGTATCAGGGCTTCTCTTCCTTTGTATCTGCCATTCCCATTACAGGCACATGATAAGGCAGTCCTTTTGATGGCTTAATCCTGAAGTTAACATTCAAGGAAGATAAAAGGCTTCTTCTAGCTCTCTTCTTTATATCTCTCATTATCTGCCTTATATCTTCATAGCTGGAGAAAATATACACCAGTGTCCAAGATCTTTGGTATATAATCTTTGGTCTATGATCTCCAGTATCCAGTGGTTATTAAACTTTGACCCCAGTTGACTTCTTGAATATATTTTCTATGTTGCTTTTCAGGAGAGCAAAAAGCCAATCTGGCCATTTCAGAGTACAGTTTCTCAAAAATTAAGAAAGAGAAGGAAGCAAAACTATCAGGAGTACAAATAGATTTATTCTATACCTACACAGGGGTGTCTTTCTAAAAGCCCTGAAGTCTAAAGTTAAATGAACTTTATGGTGATATTATGGTGATAATATGGTGAAAAAGGCCTTGGCTTCTAGCAGAAGTGGTGTAAGGACCTTGCATCCTCCAAATGGAGTGTTGTCCCTGCTTGCAGGTGCAGGAGGAGAAAGCATCTGTTAGGAACCATATATTTGTGATTGTTGTTCTCCCCAGGCCTTGTAGCAGAGGACACGTATCTGTAGCAGAGGAAAGGCAAATACTAACATGTGTTTGCAAAATATTCAAGGAGATGGGGAAATGGAAATCACTATGTGATGGAATTGACATGAAATGCAACTGTACAACTTCTGTATTTGTTTGGGTACTGAAATGGGAGAGAGGAAATTAATCTTCAAAAATCCATTGTAGGACCCCTCTTCTTTCCTTTGCTTCTTTCGCTGTGATCTGTCTTTAGCATAAGTGTGTGGCACACCTTTCCTTCAAATACTTTGATATTTAGAAGTATGCCAGAGGCCAAGAAGGCAGAACAGAAATAGTTGCCCATGTACTGGAGCAAGCCTCAAATACAGAAACAGATACTTAAGATATCTTATTAATTATCATTTTCTGGCAAGAAAAAGACTTTCCAGCTGCAAGGAAAAGCTATGTCTCTATGCAGCAGACAACAAATGCAAACTGCATTGGGACCAGAAAAAGGGATTCAATTTGCTTTCCTATGGTGGTTCTGAAAGATATATATAACAATTACACCAACAAAGAAACAGCTGTATGACTAGGGAGGCTCAGTCCATGATTGCACAAGCAGAACAGTACAATACTGTGGTCAATCTGCTCCACTTGTAAGGATTCATTCTTTTTTCCTCTTCCTAACTGTGTGCCTGACCACAGTGCAGCTTCTGCCCGGGCCATTTCCCAGCCTAGAAAGTGGCAGAGATACAAAGCCAGAGGAAACTGTTGTCCCTTAAAAAGAATAAATTTTTCTCAGGTCATCACATTCTATCCTACAAGCCTAAGAAAAGAATATCTGTAGTATGGTATGAAAGAGTCAAGTTAGCCATGCTTTCTGTGTTATGGAGATCAGGACTGGAGGCCTAGTGAAGACCTAAAGAAAGGAACATCAATATCCAGCATGATCTTCCAAATTCCAGGTATTTGCAATTCACAGGCTTCAGAGCCATCATATTCATGTCAAACAATCCGTGATAAATCTTATTTAATGAACTTATATAATTTGGTTTTAGCAAACATGCATACGAAACACAAGCATGTACTTGTACTTTCCTCTAGATTAGAAGAATCTGCTATTTCTGATCCTGTATTTGTGCTTGGAAAAACTGAAATGCATTTTATTCTGGCTCAGTTTTATGAGCATTGATGAAAATACTAGTATTCACAAGGATAGGTATAAAAGTAAACTTCATATTCCCATATAACCTGACATGTAAATAATTGGTAAATTGTTATGTTTCTTAAGTAATGCTCAATCAAATATTCTAATATTAACAGATGTCCTGAATTCTTTTATGTACAGCTGTCTCAGATGTTGCCCAAAGCATGATAAACTATTATGTTTGGAAGCACCAAAAAAATGCTAACTTTTTGAAAGAAGAATTCATAAACAAATCTTCCTACCTTTTGGGAAAACAGGTACTGCATTGTAAATATTTATTATAGATGTATTATTAAGGAAGAGGCAGAGCAGAAGCTTTACAGCTGGAACTAAGTTGCTATGAAAAATTTTCTTAAAAAAGAGTGTCAACAATATTTATACTGTGTCCAAATTGTGCTAAGCTTTTACACACTATTAGGAAGATAAGATCACATACCTATTGCAGTGTTTGGAACTCGCTGAGAGCCAAGAAGTCTGGCAGGACTCCATTGCAGTCAGTGCCTCAGCTCTTAACAGATGGGTGTTACACAACCTGCCTCTCTGCACAGCACAGCTCAGCCGAGCGCTTCCGAGAGGCTTTTCCCAACCCCAATGCCCCAGCCTGTACACGGATGAGTGCATGAGATGGGATGCTGTGAAGGGAAAGTCATTAATCCCCAAATGCAGTGAACTGCTAATGAGTATTTTAAGGGCAAATAGCCTCACTCTAGGCAAATTCTCACTTGGTGGAGGCACAGTGGAGAGAATGTCGCTCTGTTGCGTACATACAGACTTCAGTGCCTCTGTGTATGGCTGGATTCTGCTCAGGTTCTCTGCTCTGTCTGCACTTGCTCAGGGACAAAGAAATTTACAGGTGAGTCCATGAATGCAAATGAATGCATGAAGTATATGATGCTAGCCCTCTCAACTTAAAGGCAACTGTATGCAAATATGCATGCATAGATATCACAGGATATAATTATAAAATAATACACATAGAACCAGTCTAAACTCAGGAATATATGCTTGCTGTTGTTTACTTTACATAGTCCTTAGGCTGAAAAAGTGACTTTTTAAGTGTATGACTTTTTAAGTGTAGGCTATTCCTTGCTTTAATGCCTTCCTTATAATTTTGTTTGGATTTTCCTATGTTAAAAAATTAGTTAGGGTCAAGACAATTGCTTTTAATTCAAGAGAATTGCCTCCTTAGAGCATTCAGTCTTGTAATTTAGTTTTAGGTAGTCCTGCAAGGAACATGATGTTGAACTCAAAGACTCTTATTGGGTGAGTCCCTTCTAATTTGAGATATTCAGCAATTCAATGAAAACTATGTAAAATTATTTTTTCCCCTACAAAACACCAATTGAAATTAGATCAATAACGTTGCCATTCCATAAAGATATAATTTGAAAAAAAACATTTGCTGTCTATCAATCAAGTTGTAGATGGAATCTAGAGAATTGATTTTGAGGATATCTTGAAACAGTGAACCCCGAGTTTTAGCCCACATTTCTTTAGAAAACCAGGTTTGTGAGACTAGAACTATTGTCTGTTTCCATTTGTTTGTCCTGTTCACCACTAATAATTTTTCAAACATCAGCAATTTCACTCTAACAGAGAGTATGAAGTCTGCCATACCACCGAGCTTTTCTGGGTCAGGAGACAGCAGCACCCAGGCTGTAAGAAGGACACCTGTGGTGATCCTTTATTGGGTGCTAGAGGACTGGAAACGGACAGAGCCATCACAGAAGCATCGCACATGAACAGACCATGGAGCAGGGTTGCAGCTCAGCGCTGGCGGAGCCCAGCACGCAGGAGGAAGCCGGCAGGAGGCAGAGAGCAGCTCCCGCTGTCTCGGTCCGCAGAGGACGAGCTGCGAGGCGGCTCGGCAGCCGGCTGGCGCTGGCAGGCGGGCGGCTCTGCCGCTCCCTCAGCCGCGCAGGGCGGCTCCGACCAGCCGCGCTGTCCCGGCTGGGGACCCTCTCCAGCCGCGGCTCCCGGCGGGAGCGCAGCGCTGCGGGTGCTGCTCGCTGCCCGCAGGTGGCAGTGAGCCTTCACCGCTGCCCGCCGAGAAACCAAATCCGCCTCCGAGCCTTTCGGCGTCTGCGGACATCGGCCTGACGGCCCCTGCTTGAGGCCGTCGGCGTGTTCCTCAGCAGAGGGCCGTGCTTTTCGCTCCTCTCTCCCAATGCTGTAGCATAATCTGTGTGTCTGGGAAGGGTCTGTCGGTCAGTCAGGATGAGCAAGATCTGCTGAAAAAGTCACACAAATCTGTGATGTCAAGTGGTGTCAATATGGTTGGAAAAGCAACACCTCGAAGCAGAATATGTTTCAGAGATTGTGATAATTTTATTATCTGTATCTGCCTGAACGCAGGACTGGTGTGAAATGACAGAACAAGGGAGAAAAAAGAAAAGGAGCTGAGCAGATCAGAGGAGATCAGAAAACTGCTCATTCAGAATAATTACTCATTCAGAGTAATAAACTTTGCTTTTAACAAACACAGCCTTCCTTAGATTTTTCAAATGATAAAACCACCATTGTTTACATTTAAGCTACTCTCTCTCCCATGTCCTTTATCATAATAAAGTTAAGTTCCCTATGAAACAGCAGTATATATTTCTGATGTTCCAAAATACATGCTGAGTACAAACTTTCAAACCTTCACAGATAAATAGATTAGATTAAAGAACAAAAAACAATGGTGTTAAGTGGAAAAATAGACAGTAAGTAACATTTGGAGAACACATAAGCTGAAGATGTTTGCATATACTATACAAAATCTAGGTATCTGTCCCTTAATTTTTGTCCTGGAATCAATGTAGGTTTGGGTTTTCTGAGGACTTCTTTTTATTTCCAAAAATAACAGTTAACTTCAAAGTGACAAAAAGCATCAGCAAACTGAAAAAACAAAACAAATGTAATTTTGTCTCAAACTTCTGCCCAAATGTGACTTAACTATGTGAGTTTTTCTCTGCTCTTGGACAGCTGTGAACATCTGCCAAGTGACTGGAAACCCATTGCATCTGGTGCCACCTGCATCTTGATACATAGCAACAAGCCAAGTTTTGCCATCATGTATGTTTTTGCATCTTCCCTGAACCCACTGGGGCTGCATGCATGTAACTGAGAGTTTAATCCCAGAGGAGCTCTGTTGTGTTTCCCCGTGACTAAGTTCAGTGAACTTCAGTGGAGTCACAGGGTGTAACTGAGACCAGACTCACTCTATTGATAAATACTTTTACTAGTAAATCCTTTTACCAGCCTGGTGCCCTGCTGCAAAGCTTCCCCTAACAAATGGATATTCTGACAAATAGGGAGCTTGCTGCTAGACATCTACAGCTTGGTGGACAGATTTTAGGACAAAATTTTTAACACAACAGAATCTTCTGTTATTTTCTTGAGAAAAAGAAATTCTGTGACAATTCTGTGAATTCTCCACTCCCTGCCCCTGAGCCAAAGTGGAGGGACAGGTGCCATGGGGAAGACCAGCTCAGGATCTACATCTAGTGGGAGAGAGATCTGGAAACAGGGCCTCAGAGGCTGGCCATCAGGGTCCTGCCTCTCCAAGGCAATGATCAGATTGGCTTTGTGAAGAGCAGTAGGTTCATCCTGTTCAGCACCCAAACTAAGCTGATTTATTTTTGGAGACTCCTGGTCTGGAATGGCCCTGATCTGTATGTCTGGAGCAAGCAGGAGGCCCATTACAGAGCTGGCAGTGCAGGTACAGATGGTAAATTCTTTGTTGTTTTGTCTCATCAGTCCCTGCCACAGAAGAGAAGTTTTGTCCTCAGGCTACCTAGAAAGAGATACTAGGTTAGACAATGTATGTACTCTTCAGGAAAACAAAATCCTGCTTAAAGAGTCCCCATATCACCTTGGGACATAATTTTAAATTCTTGTTAAGGTACTGCAAGGGAATACATCTAAAATGAATTTGGTTTTTTTTTTTCCTTATTTAATAAAATAAATCCTTGCAGTCTTTGTTACTTTGTATACTGTGTGCATTTGTGACTCTTTTAGGCAGAGTAATTTTCACAGGATCTGCATAGTGCGATTTTATGCAGGAATAAAGTTCACATACAAAGTGAAGCCAGAAGTGTCTGGCACAGAGCTCTAAAGGACAGATGGTGCCACCTGCATCCTCGAGTAAGAATAGTTCTAGCCAGGTTTGTAAAACAATGACCTATTTAAGTGAAAGAGGTGAAAAAAAAATCTATCAGTTCCTTCCTATCTAAGTACAGAATATTTACAGCAATAGAAAATTATTAAAATTAAGCATTATTGAGAACTGCGTTTTCACTGACTCACAGCTCTCAGGATACATGGAAGTTCTCACTGCTCTTAGAATCTGTTGTTTCTTTCTTGCCACCCATCTTCTTATCCAAAATATATTTGAGCCACAGATCCTGAGATTTTGTGTAGAGGCCTCCCCTATGTTCCCCTTCTTCCTTATTCAGCCTTGCAGTTTAGTTTAAGGCAAGGTTTTTGACAGGCTTATTGTTGCAATAAATTTGCAGTTGTGTCTTTATACCATATTATCTTGCCACTGAAATGAAAGATGTCACAAATTCAGCTCTGAAGGGAGCACTGGGGATTTAAATGTCATTTGAACATACATTCCTTTAAGAAGCAGTAAGAACAAGCAGTGTAAAGATAAATAAAGGAAGGAGAAAAAAGGATAAGCATGTGAGTTTTTCTTAACATGAAAAGTATTCTATTTACAGGAAATAATTTCTTTCATTGATTATTATTGGAGTCCATTTCCGGGTAAGAAAATATTTGTGCTGTGTGTGTTTCATCTGTCTTATGTGGAAGGACATTTGAAAATGGATAGTCTTTCACTTATTTAATAATCAATTATTCCCAAAAGTCTGTATGTTTTTGAGGGTATACAGATACATGTTTATACACCACATTTTATGCCTAGTGAAGAATCTAAACATCAGCTAGCATTTGGTTTGCTTCTTTTTAAGCACTGATAACTGGCAATCAGATGAAATCTAATTTGTTTCTAGAGAAGTGAAAAGATAAGCAAACTTGGAGTTTTAGATCTTATTACAGGTCTTTCCTTTTTAGACTTCTAAGACATGAAAGTAGAGTCTATTCAGACCAACTATCTGTTTGGTGTTCTTGAAATCAGCAGAGGCTGATTGATAGGTCAGTCTGTTGAATGTCCCCTAGGTTCTGGCACCTCACATTTTGGAAATTAATTTAATTGGTAGCCTTCTACCAAGAGATAATAGTAAAAGTTTAATCAGTAACATTGTTTTATATCAGGTTGAGCAGAAGTGAACCAGAACACTTTTTTGTGGTCTTGCCATTCAGTATAAAATAAAAAAAAATGCTCAAAACAATCAGGCTATTCAAAAAGCTATTAAAAACATGTCACCAAATTTTTACAAACTTTAATGAAAGTTTTTCTCCATTTGAATTTCAGGATGAAGAAGGATGGCTCTGCTTTAGACTTTAATGTCCAGTTTTCTCCATTACTAATTAGAATTCTTTGTGATGAAGAATATTCAGGTGTAAAAATGAAAACTACCCACTCTCAGTGCAGTTGGAAGCCACAGGAATTAATGTTCATGGAAATGTTTGTGTATACCTTACAGTGTTACAAAACAACACGCGGTTTTGATTTGTTTAAGCTATATTTTTATTAATAAAATTATATGTACATTGTTTGAAGACTGACTAAAGCCAGAATGGTGGTTTTGTATGACAACTATGCAATTTAGATAGAATTCATATGAGGTAAACTAATATGGGTATTTATAGTTACTTTTATTTTCTGTTGTGCTGGAGGTTGTTAAACTTTTTTATGCTCTTTTCTTTTTAGACTAGGGACCCTGAAATAAATATTTGAAATGTATCTATAGCATATGTGTTTTCATAAACTATATTTCTATTTTACTGTGCAAGTACAATATGAAGAATATCCCTTTTTGCCAGGAAAGCAAGGTTTGATAAATTCAGCTGAAATGGAATTTAATGAAAAGAAATGAATGAGGCCTTTACAGATTAGTTCACTGAATGGTTTTAAAAGTTTCAAATTAAATGATACATTAAAATGCCTGCTTGCCAGCTTTTCTGGCGCAAAACAGCTACAACAAAATGTAACTAAATCTCTTATAACATTTGAGTTACACCAAAACCGCAAGACAGATTTTTTAACAAAGGCCAGGCTGCAGACAGGTCTGAACAGTCTGAACACTGACTTCTATGCTTACAAGCCTCAATGAAGTGTTAGTCTTCCATGCATAAGTAAACAATAAGCCTGCAGAAGGAAATAGAGGCTTTAGAACTGCTTCTTTTACCTTAAATCTGGCTCCTCAGACCTCTTAGGGAGGCTTACAACCAACAAAGTTACCAGACTACCATCTTCCTTCAAGTGCCTTGACAAGCTGTTTTCCAGCCTAGTATTACTGAAAGCTTAATTTTTCCTGATGACTTGATATACAAACTCCACCTTTCAGGGGAGGTTGTTTCTTAGGAGGAAAATATATATTTAACCTTATTCATTTCTGCATTGACTTTTTCAGATCCTACTGTGTGAAACTGAACCTGTCTCGAAGCTAATATGCCAGAAAACTGGCATAAAAACAAACAAGCAAACAACAAAACAAAACAAAAATTCTAAACCCTCTCTGAAATTCTTTTAATATAATGCTTTCTTTATAAAGTTTGCATTTACTGCCTCTAATTTTTCTTGAATTTAGTGAGCACTGACATTTTCTATGATGTATATTGCTATTCACTCCTGAAAAAAAAAAATGTTTTTTCTAGATTTAGAAGCAAAGAGGCCAGATAGGAAAAACCTGTGTAGTCCACAGAGCATTTGAATCCTGAAGGAGCAGTCAAGCTCTTGGCATGGGAGAACAATACAGCTGAAGTCAGAGTTCAAGGATAGGTCGGGTGGCTGGTAGTCCTTCCCTGGAAACAGTCATGTGGAGCTCTCTGCAAGGAACTAGATAGCCTGGCTATCCAGTGTTTGCTGCACATGCAAAGGACTTCTATTTGCAGCTCTTGATAAGATTCTTTCATATTTCATCCAACCTCAGGAGATCAATTAATCTGTTTGTGAACATTTCCCTACCAATAAAGAAAACATAGTAAAATGTGAAGACTGCCCTTTGTGGGAAGGCAAACTGAGAAAGCTGTGACTGAGAATGGAACAGTAAGGAGAGTATTACCATAAGACAGTGTTGGAAAATTAGAGCTGTTTAACCCATCAGTAGGGCTGCTAAATCTCCCTGTGCCATGAGGACTCTGCCGGAGCAGAAAATCTGGACCACTGGCAAAATTAATACAGTCTCCTGAAGTTTCTGATGCTTGATATAAGTGAAGAACCTCAGATCCTTTGTCTATGGTGTAACAATATATTTACTTGGTGCTGTCCTTGCTGCCTTTGAGCTAAACAGGAGTTTTCACACTGGCTACTGTGGGAACTGGAGTGTTCGGGAGGAGGAAGAAGCTTGATATGTCAGTCAAAAAAAAAAAAGATAATCAGGTGGAAGAGTAGCTGATAGATCTTGGCCAAAAGATTTTAAAACGAGGCAAGTGCTTAAAATATTATCATCAAAAGCTGTCAGCATAACTGAAGGAGAGACTTATTACTTCTAATTGGATGTCTATAGCCTTTCACCATTTGACAGTTTTGAAGGTTATTATTTTCAGAGATGGGTTTATAAGCTTACAAAAATTAGCTTCTTTGTGTAGTCATCATCAAATTTGGAGAAGTCCCTTAAGATCATTAACCCAGTGCCATCATGTTCACCACTAAGCCATGCCCCAAGTGCCACATCCTCAAGCCTTTTGTACACTATCAGTGTTCAAAAGTGAACACTGAAGGTCAAAAGTGAGGGTGTCTCCATCACTTCCCTAGGCAGCTTATTCCAATGCCTAACCACCCTTTTAATGAAGAAATTTTTCTCAGTATCTAATCGAGACTTTCTCTAGTGCAAATTGAGGCCATCTCTTCTCATCCTGTAATAGAGGTTAGTCATGTGGGAGAAGACCCCCACCTTGCTACCCGCTCCTTTCAGGCAGTTGTAGACAGTAAAAAGGTCCCCCTGAGCCTCCTCTCTCCAGCGCCCACAGCTACTCTATGAAGGGCTTATGCTCCAGACCTTTCATCAGCTCTGTTGCTGTTCTCTGTACACACTCCAGCATCTCCGTATCATTCGTGTCATAAGAGCCCCAAAACTGGACACAGGATTTGAGGTGCAGCCTCACCAGTGCTGAGTACAGGGGGACAATCCCTGCCCTGCTCCTGCTGCCACTCTGTTGCTGCTCCAGGCCAGGATGCCCTTGGCCCTCTTGGCCACCTGGGCACTGCTGGCTCACGCTCAGCTGCTGTCACCAGCACCCCCAGGGCCTTTTCCTGTGGGCAGCTCTGCAGCCCCTCTGCCCCAGCCTGTGGCACTGCCTGGGGCTGTTGTGACCCAAGGGCAGGACCAGCACTGGCCTTGTTGTACCTCACACCCCTGGCCTTGGCCATGATCCAGCCTGTGCAGATCCCTCTGCAGAGCCTTCCTGTCCCCCAGGAGATCAGCACTCCCACCCAGCTTGGTGTCACTTTCAAGTTGACAGAGGGGGGGCCTCAATCCATTCATCCAGATCATTGATAAAGACATTAAACAGAACCTGGTCCCAATACTGAGACCTGGAGAACACCACTGGTGATACTTTTTCCACAAGAATGCTGTGGGAAGGTGTGTCAAAGATTTTGCTGAAGTCCAGGTAGAAACAACAGCATTTCCCTCATCTACTGGGCGGGTCACCCTGTCATAGAAGGGATCAGGTTGTTCAAGCTGAACCTGCCTTTCACAAACCACTGCTGGCTGTGGTTTGTACACCATCCCCTGGTGGAGCTGTACGTGATGTGTGATGGCACTCAGGGTGATTTGCTCCATGATCCTCCCTAGCACCAAGGTAAGGTTCACAGGCCTGTAGTCCCCTGTATCCTTCTTCCAGCACTTCTTATGGATGGAGGCTACATTTGCCAACTTCCAGCCACCTGGGAACTCCCCATTTTAGGCAGGACTGCTGGTAAGCAATGGAGAGTGGCTCAGAGACCACTCCCACCATCTCCCTCAGTCAGTTTCCGCTAGTTATGTTGGTATTTTTTTTATGGTTATGACTATTCCTTGAAATATCACTGACTCCTGAGGCCCAGGATACCAATCTGCCAGGTTGTAGATAGGAAGAGTCTATTGCTGAGCATGAAGTAAACTACAGCAAATGGGTAACATTAAAGGAGATACTGGACAGCAGTTGTCAGTACTACCTCTGGATGGGATTGAATTAATTTTTTTTCATAGAAGTTTTCATAAGAGTTGTGACCAAAAGGGTGTTGATGACACAGTGGTTTAGCTGTTCTGAAGAGCATTTACACAGCAGCAAAACCTTCTCAGATCTCACTCTGAGCCCTTAGAATAGATCAGGAGGGAAAAAAATCAGATAGATGATCTGAACAAGCTGAAAGCATACTCCATGTCACACAACATCATGCTCAGCAATACAGAGGGAAAAGACAAGGTGTTAGGAGGGTTAGCCCTCTGAGCTTTTACTCAGAAACTCCCAGGATATCTCTCTGCCCGTGGGAGGTACATCACTTGTTTTGCTTTATTTACTTGTTCCTCTTCTTTCAATTCTCCTTCTTAAATTAAGAAATCTTGTCTTGTCCCATAAATTTTCTCAGTTTTACTCATTCTTTCTTCTTTCCCCATTCCACTGTGTGATGAGTGATGGGGAGAAGTGACCAGGAGTCTGTGGAGTCCTTAACTGTCTCCTTGGGTTAGCCCGCAACAGTATGAAACGTCAGGCACAGTCTTGTAAATAAAAGTGATTTTTAAGGGTAGTTTTGTAAGAGTAAGACTTGTTCTAATTTCTTAATATTGACAGGATGCAACTAATTTGTGAGATACATTATGAGAAAGAGCACAGAGATGTTTGAAATCCAACATGTGAGTGATAGATGTGGAGGGGAGACCCGATATGAAAGAGAATGGAAGATGAGAAACTACTGTGAAGAGGCTGTGAAGGGCTCTGAAAAGAAAATATTTTATGTTAGACATCCTATAGGAACAAGAGGGAATAAAGGGAGATAAAAAAGGGGTGATTTATTGAAGTCTGTTGGCTGGCAGGAGGATTCAAAGTGAATACAAGCTGATTCTTCTCTTTCAGTTTCTTCTATTACTATGTTCAAAACCTTGTCCAGCTACTAACAAGGAAATTTCATAATGTTACTGAGCAGATGTATCAATAGAAATACCCTGTGTATATGGGGCTTATTTAATTTTTCAGGTGCTGGGAGCTGGTATATTCTTTTATTTCAGAAAGCACAGGGTGAGCTGTGCTCATTATTCAACTCTCATAACTATTTCTGCAGATGTCTCTAAACTCACTCACTGCCTCAGTTAAATGTACAGCCTCTTCACACTCAGGTATACAGAGAAACCAACAGACAGATTTAGTATGCTTTTCAGTTAACACATGCAAACAGACAGCAACATCTGGGAAAAAGAACAACAATAAATTTTCAGAGCCACTACAGTGTTGCTTGTTCCATTTAACCACATAGATCAATCTCACTACAGTTTTGAATGACCAGTGCACTTGAATACAAAATTCCAAGGATGGCACAGTCACAATCAATAAAAAAGTGCTTTTTCTCAGCCAGCCATGCACCTGTAAAAGCCTCAAACGGAATGCCCTGGTTGGTTTTCCTTGCAAAAGTATGTGTCATGCAAGCTCATGGGAAAAGTCTGCTGATGACACTGAGAGGGGCAGCTTGCAGACTGACTAGCTGGAGACACTGTGCACACCTGAATCCTTTCCATACATGGATGGCAATGTGCTGCAAGGTCTCCAATACATGCCAAAAAGTAATAGCAGTAGTGGGGTTCCAAGTGGCAGATTGTACAATTTATATTCTTTATTTACAGTTTATATCATAATCACCCCTACATTTGGCTTGTGAGGCAGACTAGTCATAGTTGCCTTCTGAGGTGTGAGCTCTAGGTAACAGGAAATGGGCCAGAGGAGAAGAAATTGGGCAGGTGGCTTTTGCCTGGAGTACAAATGCAACATTATAGCTGCTGCAAATCTGGTGGTCCAGCATGCTACAAGACTAAGTGGGACAAACACTCTCCATGGGGCAAGTAGAGGCTAGGAGACTCCTCAGATCAGACCTAGAGATGAACTTCAGAGTCAGTGGGAAGAGAGAACTGTTTCTGATGGACCTGGAGGACACAGTGAAGAGAATATTAAATTGTAAAAAGTCATTAAAAAACTGGCCTGAAGGAAAATCTTTTGAAAAGACCTGCCTCTGTAAGCAGATAGCAGGGGGGAAATAAAATTACTCATAAAAACTTATGTTTTTATAAAAACTTATGTTTTTATGAGTAATTTTATTCTCTTACCTGTCTAGGAGATAAGAGCTGATGAATTTTAAAAGGAAGGCTGCTGTACTTTGTGTTTTAAAATGTTCGTTTCTCTACTTTGCGTTCTGGGAATAATTCATACTAGAAACAAGATGTCTTTTGAGATTTTCCACACACTGACTCCCAAGGCAAAGTACAGGTTTGGGTCTGGGCAGGTTGAGATCCTGCACTGCATCCACCTTCTATGCTTCAATAGAGAGTCCAAAAAATACTGTTTGTAAAAAAGCCAGTTCTGGTAGGATCATAATGAGTGTATGGAGTGAAGAAAATCAACAGACCGTAGAGGAAGGCATTCAATTCTTGATCCCCATGGCATTAGCTGTGTGTTTGATTGGTTGCTGAGGAGTTTTCAAAATATGTGACTGTGTTTGGTATGGGTGAAGTTGGACAGTGACAGGCAGGAGCAGGTCTGCCCAAGAAAATCTGTGCCAAGTTGGTGTTGCTATTGTAATTCTGTCTTATCTCCCTGACTAAACACATTTCCCCATGCTAAGTACTTGCAATTTCAAACAGAGGAAAAGAGTACTGATATGATTGAAGTACCAAGATATCTAGTTTCATGAGAGATATAAATATCTTTTGTGTGTATTTATCAGCGTATATTTATAGAGGAGACACAGGTCCTAGCAGGACCAGTGGGACAGGATGGCTCTTCTCATTTGCAGGAAATAGCTTGAGAGATTAATCAACGTACCACACCAGTTATTTGCATGATTGTTTCAGAGTTGTTCTAATATCAACTAGTACCAATGTTTCAGAAATTTTCCTTTTCTTCAATTGGAATTGCTCACATGCAAAATGTATCACTTCACAGAAAGTAGAAGTTGTTCTGTTTACAGTGATTTTACAAACAGCGATGAGCCACTGAAAAACATCTTCTTTAACTGTGGCAGAAGGACAAAAGCAATCTTTCCTGATACTGGAGGCTGTTTTGTTCCAGTACATCAGATATCACCTGTACAGAAGGTATGAACAGTTTACTATATACTATTATTACTAAATTGTAACAGGACAGAACTAGAAAATGCTCATCTTAAACTGATTTTGAAGGGCACAACTTCTTCTCACAATCTTACTGCTCAAATGCCTCTAAATACTGACTCACTGTTGTACCACACTTAAAATGCACAAGTGCAGTTGCCTCTTGTAACTCTTGCATAATAACCATAAACAGAAATCTGTTCTAAAAATGGTGAACACAGCTAAGATCTTAATGATCTTGACAGCTGCTTACTAGATAGAAATCTCCCACTTCCCACATGTCTTGTCCTCAAATTAAATTTCAGTGACCTTCAGAAATTATGTTTTTATAAAATCAGCAGACAACTTTCAAAATGGTGGATGTACGGTTTGAATGTATCTCCTTCCTCTTACCTGTACAGATGCATTAAAAAAATTCACCTGTGAGGGAATATGAGAGGTGTGTCTGTGGCAGCAGCAGGAAACTACAACATTCTTTCTTTTTCAAAAAGCCTCCAAGAAAATGAGAAGGTTCATACTGTGCTTTTGCAAGAAAAGTTAACTGTTTCCTGGGTCACCATTTTGGAAACAAATGAAAGGGCTTGGGACTTCTTTTGTCAACATGACTGCAGTCATTTAGGGGAATAGACGTTATGCCATCAAGGAAGGAGAGAAAATCTTCAGTAAGAACCTTTTCAGTCTTGAGACTGCAACTGATTAAGGACCATCAGCAAGGTAGAATTCAGACATAGCCTCACATAGGGAGTGCTGATGAAAATACTTCCTTGCTAATATCCTAGCTAACACTCAGCTGTGGGTTTATGACAAAATGTCACACAAAATCCCTGTACATGACAGAAATTCTGTGCTTGTATCAAAAATATTTTAAACATTTCTGAAGGGCTGGTGTTGCATAGTTGGGTTTTTTCCTGTAAAATTGTCTAAGGAGAGACAATGAACTGAAAGCCTTTCTAAAGATTTCTTATGCCATTAACCTGTCAGTGAACAGATAAGAAGAAATCTGGGTCAAAAATCCATGCAAAAATTAAATCCTGGCAAAGGAAATACAGTTAATTTAAACAAAAGTGGATTTTGCCTCCTCCTTTCTGATGTTCTTCAGTTGCAATAAGAAACAAGTATTACTGTGCTGTTCTGAGGTAAAATCAGTGGCTGGCCCCAAACATACTTTGACAAGTGTCAAAAGAGATGACGAAACAACAAATGGAAAATGTATATTGCATATCATTTTCAGGACAGCGTCCCTTAACACCATAAATCTTGCTTTAGGATGGTCTGGGGGGCATTGCCCACAAAGGTGGTTAAATTCCAGAGAGTCATTAAAACATGGGATTTCCAGAAGAAACCCATCAGGCAGGAAAAAGACCTCTCTTTAGACAGTGACTGTCTCACAGAGGAGACACCCAAATCTACAGCCATTATGACACGCTTGCTCACTCTGCACTGTTTGTTCCTCACTCCCAGAGCAGATTTATGACAGGGGTTTAAAATCTCTCCCTCCAGCATGTTGGTGCCTCCGTCCCAGCCTTCCCTCCAGCCGGCAGCATGCCTGCAGTCCAGACCTCCCTTCTGTGTGGGAGAGCTCTGCTTGCTCACAGTGACTGGCTGAAGGCAAGGGGAAGTCTTGCATTTTTGCATGCCAAATGCCTAATACTACATGCTAAATGAGACCTACTTTTTATAGGTAGTTCAAAGTCCTGGTATGTGTCACCTAACACAGCCAGCTGCATTGCTCCAATCACTCAGATTCATAGGAAATCTGGGACCTCTCCACCACACCATGCCAGGACAACAAAAGCTGTTTTCATAGACTTTGGTAACTTTTATGAGGCTGAAATAATCACAAACATTTTGGGGTGTGCCACAAACTATCCAATTCTCATTATAATTCCTACACAGCATTTAAAAAGTTACTTTTAGTCTGTCACATAATGCCTCTTCTAGCAAGTAAAAAAAAATTCTAATATGCGTATCTTTATGTGTATATTCTCTGAGTTTGCATGAAGCAAGTATAGAAGGACAAGTACAATCTGCTATTAAGGGAGTAGGATATGAGGACTGATTTTTTTTCTATTTTTGCTTTAAACATCACTATGTTCTTTACTCATTTTAAGGGCTATGATTTATGAAAGGAGTCACAGAATGGAAAATAATATTAGGGTCTTTATACTACCTCCTTGTACCTCCAAGGTACTTTTTTTAATGCAGTGGGATGCATTTCCTCAATTCCATCAGACACAGTCATAATATGAATGCAATTGCAATAGTTGAAAAAAAAGAAGTATAAGATTATGAATCTTAGTTTAGTTCATATAAATATCAAAACTCCCTCAACTGGTGACAGCATCAGAAAAAATTTGGCAAACACCAGGGATAGTCAAGTTGCTGCATTTTATAATCGAAGACTTGACACCACAGTGTAAATAACAGATTTTTACCTCTTAATGTGCATTTCAGATCATGATGTCACATCCAGAAACAATTGATACAGCATCTGATGTCACCTTCCTTTCCCAAACATAACAGCTAAATCACAAAAACTACCTGTAAAGGACTGTTTTTTTTCCCATTAGCAAAGAAGCATTGAGAAAAAAATCTGTAAGACACAGAGCATACAGTGTGTTCTTGCAAGGAAAGATGATACATGTGATGTCAGCTTACTGAAGAATTATTTGGCAGATGGAGGTGAAAGAACAAAACCCGTAAGACCCATCTCAAACTTCGGAGGGCCTTGTGGTTGATTGCACTGCAGCTGTCCAGCAGCAGGCCTTGGAACAGCCAAGCCACTTCTTTACACCTCGAGGAATATTAATATCTTATTTATGCCTAAAAGTTGTAGTTTATTTACATTTGAATATTTGCATCAGTTTCTGCTCTGCAGTCAGGAAAAATCTATGCTTAGAATTCATCCATGATCTTTTATTTCTTCACAGTTCCCTTGATAATGAGACTATATGGTGCAGCTGGACAGAATTTTAAATATGCGTTTCTTATGCCATCTGTGTGTTTCCTCTAGCAGTCTGCCATCCCCCATCATACAGGGAGGAAAGCAGCTAACAGAACTGAGAAAACCTTTCGATTTCTTACAACATTTTTCATATTTTCATATGAGTGATGAAGTAAAAAAAGGCTTCTTTTGCGTGGTATGACACTAATCTCAGAAACACTTTAGTGAAGGTGAAAAACATGGAAGGAAGAGATGTAGATAATGTCTGAACATAAATAATGAAAGCCTTTTTTGGAGAGTCAAGCCCAGGATACATGTAATAAATTGGCTTACCTCTTTTGGTCATTTCAGAATGGATCAAACAATAGAAAGACAGAAACTGCAAGACAAATGACTAATATGTCTCTATTTCTGTGTACTTCTCTGCCAGACACTAAAGAATTGTTGTTCACCATAGATGACCACAGATGATCAAGGAGGTTGGGCTCTCTGGGAAAGACACTCAGGCTGTGTCCTTCATTATAGTATGCTCAACTCTCCTAAAACAGCAAGTGGCAAGTCTAAATGTTTATCTTCAAATGTTTGTTATTGATTGGATAATCTCATACACCAAGTGTGATTTGGCTGCTTTGGTGACTGAACTGTTTTTAACACAGCATTTCTACAAAAAAGTCACACATCTGAGTTAGAGTATTTGTGTCCATTTCTATAAACACAAAATCATATTTCTAATTTTTTTATGACATGGATAGTTTCCACTCTTCCCACAGCATAATGAACAAACGTAGAGCCTATATTTGAAATATGCTTGCAAAACTTCATTTATCAGAAATATATCTGGATAGAATTAATGTCCAGATATATAATAATTAATATTTACCAAAAATTATATTATTTTTACAAACACCTGAATTATGATATTCCAAAGATGATCATTTATGACCATGTTTCTGTCACGACATAAGAGATACCTGGCAAGCACAACAGAAGATATGTGTATTTGTGCTATGATATGGTCTTCTCTAAAATTTTAAAATAACCATGTCCAGTCACTTCTTTTTCTAGCCTTTGTTGACCATGGGAAGATTAAATTTTCTGCTGCTTTGGCCCACAGAGACATCAATTAATGACTCTGATTTTCACTGTGAAGTAAAATACACTGGAAAAGCAAATGAAAATTGTGATTGCTTCTGTGAGTCTTGCATAAGAATGCCAACTTCTGACTTATGCACCTCGACCAACTCAAAGTGCTGCTTCACACCAGAAGAATCTGATGTATTCATTCCCCCATAAGGTCTAGTTTCTTTATCATGCTGCGTCTGTTTTTTATACAGGTAGCAGTGATAGTAAGATTTGCTTTATAAATTCAGAACCAATTTTAGCAAACTGGAACTGTGTTTCTTCAATAGGCATTCAGTGTAGTGCGTCATCTTGTAGGAAGCATACCATCTCTTATTGCAAACAAAATTCAAAGTAAATTACAACATAACGTCTTTTCATTGTTAAGTTTTATGAAAAATATCGAAACAAAAAATGTACTATAAATAATCCAAGCCCAAAATAAAATCACTTAAGCCAAAGCTTAGACGCATGTACAGGAACAAGAAATTGTCTCTGCTGTATTTACGTGGCACTGGTTGCACACACACGGGCATGTATGCAAACAAAGTGTCAACTCTATCTGAAGGGGCAAAACTACTAACTGTGTGTTTATATCATGAACTCCCTAGGGAATTCAAATTACTTATTTGTTACTTATTTTTCTTTTTAAATCCAATTGACCATAATTTCCAGATACTAAACACTGCCTCAGCTAGAATGACAGGACTTCATAATTTGCTTTTGGTCCACTTATGGAGAGAATCTTCCATTTTAAACATCAAATTAAACAAATTTATTTCTTTTCTGAATAGGTGGTGCTGAGAAGAATTTCCATTTATTTTAAACCTTGTCCATTTTTAACTATTTAGTAGCACTGAAAATGTTAGCATAATGTGAAAAGTAGTGAAGAAGACTATAGTCATTCATATTTTCATTACTGTACTTATCTATAGACATGGATTTCTAATGTTTCAATTCTGTATCAGTTCCTACCAGCAGACATTTCTGAAAAGTATCTCTCCACCCAGAAGGTACATAAATTTTCAAACAGAAGGGCCCATCAGAAAAGGTGGCTCATCCTTGTCCTATACATACAGTGCAGATGATCACCTAATAGTAGCAACATAATTTGAAAAAGGTGTTCTGATATGTTTCTGAGATAAGAGAGGAGCAGGGGATAACACTCTCCTACCTTCTCCTGTCTTTGCTAAATCTTCAAGGATATGAGTATCTTCAGCTCTGTTCAACCCCCTCGCAGCACTGTACTAATCTTCTTCACATCTTAGACAAAAGTGACAACCATTAACCTAGGGACAGAGTGCACTCTCCTGTATTAAGTCAATGATAATGTAAACAGAAATGGAGAAGATAAGGCCTTAACAAAGCTTAAATATGGGCCAAAATTCAGTGGCCCAACAAGGGAGAGGTAATGTCTGAATTGGTTATTTTTCTTGGGATTCTTGCCTTTTTATTTTGATTAATTTGCATGCAGATCTTTTCATAGCTGATCAGATTACTTCACCACCAGAACTATTGTCACAGCCTTTTACATACTTGCATTTTTGTCACCAACATCAAACACTTAGTACAGACAAGCCCTTACATATTGTCTTTAAATTGAATGACTGGGGAAGCAGTGTTTGTGAAGCAATACAAAGAGTAGATCCATTCATTTCTCCAGCCTCGGCTGTTTTTGAACCATTCCCAATAGTTACCTCTTTAATTCAAGTTTGAAATGTTAGAAGAGATACTCTGTTGCCTGTTCCAGCTATAAAATCATATTTTCCTTCTCATTCTGAGTGTCTGCAATTGTTCTCTCATAGTGCTTAACCTTTAAAGTCAGGAGGTCACTTGGAGGCTCTCCAGTCTGAAATGCGAATGTCCATATTTAAAATACAGAAACCCTTTAAAAGGATGAAGGTATTTTTATTTGAAAGCCCGGTTTATAATGACTGTTGTCCATCAACCCAGAGCTACTTTCTTGCCAGGGATCTTTATTGTTTCTTTCTTATTACGCGGTATAACAATTCTTTGGTACTCATTTCCTGAAGAAGATTACTTTTTAGTATCAAACTTCGCCAACAGGTCTTTTTCGGGCCAAAGTCTGCAAATCTGCATTGCAATGAAGCAGGGCAGCTTTCCAGGAATTGCTGACTGCAGAGAAAAATCTGATGTCTGTTCTACTGTTTCTTTCTTTGCACATTTACTGCTGATCATGAATGTATGCACTCTGGGCTGTACTCATCTTAGAGTTTCTTGCAATGAAACACAAAACCAAGAGAAACCTGACTGGTTTTGGGTTTCATTACAAAATCCAAACTCAGTCCCATTTTGTTTGAAAGTTTACTAACACTCTCAATGTCTTTGAAATAAAGTGGGTGCACTTATGACTCAGCTTGGCAGATTTAAGGTGTCATATTGAATCAGGTATTTGATTAAAAAAAGGTGCATCATAATGAGCTAGAGTTAAGGTAACATTTTTTAGATGCACCACAGCAACTTAGAAGCCCCATTATCAAAACTAATTTAACCACTTCCATATGCTAAACATTTGTAATATAGGGGCCAAACTTCCTTTGACCCAACAAATATTAACTATATTAAATGAAGCAGATTTAATAGTGATATAATCATAATTTCAGATTGGGATCTTTGCTGCTTTCTCTCTGAAGATCATTTCAAGTGTGGCTTTCATCAGCTAGTACAAATTCTTGTTTTATTGCCACATATTAAAAATAGTGTTGTGGATCAATGTAGATCATAGCATTGTGAAAGAGACCTTGAATATTCAGAAAATATTCTGAATTTGGCTTGTAGTGTGTAGCTGTGCATCACACCGGAGGACTAGACCTGACGTTACTGTTGGTCCCCTCCATATCCACATCCTTTTATTAATCCTAAATAAACCAATAGTCTGATGGCCAGGAAAGTCCATGGATGGAAAGAAAACTGACTCTTACATATTTTTCTAAGACTCTAAAATGCATCATTCTTCTTGGGGGTCTTACTATAAAACCTTTTTCTGACCCTGAGAAATACTACAAAAGTTTTGTCAAAATGTGATAAATTCCTACGAAAACTCTGAGCTCAAAGTCACTATTAAAATTTTTAAAGTTACTTTTCAGCAAAATTTTGAATTCTTTGTCATGTTTCCCCTATAAAATTACCTACAGAATCACCGTTGTATGATCTGGAACTATATATCCCAGTAAGAAACTCAGACTTAAAGGAGGATTTTTTCAGATAAAGATTACTAGACAAATAATCTCAAATCTGGGTGTACAGAGGAAGACATCACTTCAAAGTATTTTAGTCTGGCTGTAGGGATAAACCATATCTTAGAGTAGCTAGGTGAAACGATTTCTTTCTGGCTGGGTGTGTAATTGACAGAGATGCCATATATTTTCCCCTGTGTTTGATATTTTTATTTCCTTTTGGAAAGGTATACAATAAATGTACAGTTGCTTGTCAGGTTTTCTTTTTCAAAAAGCTGATACATGTGTGATAATTCTGATGTCTTTTTAGAAGACTCAAATAATAATTAGTTCCTTCAACCATCTATAAACAGTTCCTTCTTAGTTCTTTTTTCTTTTTAGAGTCATCAAGAATGCAAAGTTTTTATTATTGAAACATGCTTCAAACCTTTATTTAGCATCAGAGTATAGAAAAATCTTCAAACTGGATTATTTTCATTGTAATTTGAAGGATTTTTTTTAACTCAACAGCCTACTTTGCCTAATGCAAGGCAAGGGATGAGAGGTTGAGAATTCTTGAGACTCACTAGGGGGTTCATGAATTGTCAATATGAAACTCTTGCATGCTGTTCAGAAGATCTGAGATATTATTTGTAGAAATATGTCACCTGACTAATATGCAAATGAATAAGCATTTTCCTGTCCAAATATTAGTACATCTAATATAACACCAGAGCCATCTTTAAAATCTTTCCACACTGCCTGAAAAAAATAAGAGAAAATTGATAAAAAGCCTATTAAACAGACTAATACTTTAGTCAGTGGAGTTATAAATTTAACAGGTCACTGTTGCTGTTATGTCTCCCCTGTTTTCTTAATGCAGTAGTTGATCACAACACCAGTATTTTGCCATGATGAGCCATGTACAACCTAATCTGCAATGTAACATTAAGCAAAGTTGCATTAGAATTTTGCATTCATGGTGACATTGTAAGGCTTGAACCAAACAGGGTTCACCATAAAGAAGAATCATTACCATACCAACCATCATTACTATTACCAATCATATCACCATAATGAAGAAGAAAATTACTTCAAATCAAGACTGCCCACCAAATGAAAGATGTCATGCACAGTTTTGTTGTTCAGGGCAAGGACAAAAGATGCCTTTTGGAACACAAGGGTTCCGGAAAACTTATGGAAGTAGATTGCTTTTTTCACATTTCAGAAATTGCCATATCAGACTGCTCAAACCAATGTTCCCAACAGAGATTTCTTTTCTGTGAGAAATCCGTCACTCCTCTCTCTGACTTACTTCAAAACTGAGGCTTCACAACAACTCAGTTCTTCTCTTGGCTTTTTACTTTCGATACAGCAAATATTTCCTAGCAAGTAAAGTAATTGCACTCCTGACTTCTCTTCCTTTCAGCATGACTTCTGTCAAATGGAGCCATAAGATAGCAGTAAACAGGTGTCCCTTTTGCTTAGTGCTCTCCTTCACAGTGAAAAATATGGTTCTGGCTTTTACTAGTATTGCAGAAAGTTTGTCTAACTCCAGTACTACTGTGACTAATAAAGTTATCTCACAAGTCAGCCTGCCAAACTCTCAGGACTGGCCAGAGGGTAACCTGTGAGAGATTTTCTTCTTGCAATGGCTCATGAGTTCCCATCTGTTTATAAACCTCTTACACTGCTCAGCAATTTTGATATGGTGAATGTGCCTCACCAAACTTATCATGTCACCTCACAGCCCCTTGTTTACATATGGTCTCCTAAATGCAGATGTTCATCTGCCTGACTACCCTTAAAGCTACTAGTATAAAAGAAAAAAGAAAGCCCTAAATATGAAACAGATTTCAAAGTTCACCTTGGGATGGATGTATTACAGAGACAAAGCATCATCAGACTCCTCAAGATCACATTCTGGAGTTGCTTTATTATCACCTGGTCATGTGGCATGCACCTGTGCTCTCATGGTTTTGCAACTGGCTTCAACACAGAAGCTCACCAGGTCCAGAAATAGCTTTGGTTTTTTAACATCTCTTGAGTGTTTTATTTTACTTTTTTTTTCTCTGTGCAGGAGTTTTATGACTCTCAGTGCTTCTGTGTGCACTTATTGCAGTGGAAGAGAGAATCAAACTCAAATTTTACCCCAAAATGTGTACACATAAAATAAAAAGTACAAAAAAAAGGCAAGATGAAAATGTATGAATACGCTAGCAAAACAGAAAACAGAAGAAATGTAAAATCAGGCTCACATTCACAGGGAGTGAGATCATCTGCTAAAAATTGTAATTAAGTGACATTACCTCCTTGAGTTCAAAACAGACATGCCAACACAAAACACAATGAGCTCTTTACAATGTAGAACACCTCCACCTGAGTGTCTCCATTCTGATCTCCAGAAAAATGAATACTGGTCTCTACCAACCTGCTTCCCCCAGGCCACTTGTGCTCAGCACCGGTCTGCCGACTCTGTGTCCTAGGTACGCCAGAGCAGCATCTGGCCACTGACTCTGGGGGGCACCTGACCTGGCAGGCAAGTTCAGAACACATCTAAAGCTCACTGACAGCACAGCAACCAAATCACACTTCTCTTCCTTAACAAGATATTGATACCAGTGTTGATAACTGCTGGCCCAATCTACAGGGCACATCCCTTCAGAATAGCTGTGCTGTGGCTGAACTGCATCTCCCTGAGGAATTTGGAAGGTTGCAGGATCCCTGTGCCAGACCTCTTCCCTTGGCTAGCATGGCTACCTTGTGGAAAGAAGGCAGGAGGTTGGATATGGGGAAGACCAAAGTTGTGGGAACATGACAGAAATCAAAGGGCCGGGATAAAACTACCTAAAAAGCAGGACTACCTGATGGAATGCTCTGGATTGTCTTCACATGGTTTCAATCCACCTGACTGTAGACTGAAGTTAAGTTTTCCTCCCTCTTGGGACAGCTGAAATACTACTTTCCTCATCATCTCTACCGTGATTCTGTGGAAATCCACCAAACCTAGTAGATTTCTGTTAGGTTTTTGATTTAATGGAGGTGAGAGCTACTGTCATCTCTGGTTACCTGACAGGACTGGAGCTCTCCACATATTGCTAGTGTAGAGTTTTTTATATCACACTGGCCACTATTTGCTATGATTTTGACTGTGATAATTACTCATCCTAAATACAGCAGTAGTTGGAATAGTAGCACAGATTCCAGATTTTACCACATGAGGCACATACAGTTGCATAAGTCTCCTACTGCTTAGTCTGATGACTATACAATATCCAAAGGATTAACATAGTTTTTAAAGTAGTTCCTAATGGTTAAGCTTGTTTTCTAACAGTTTTTTGGTTTTTTGGTTTTTTTGTTTCTTTTTTTACTGCAACAAAACTCTTAAATTCTGTTCCATGTACTTAATACTGTAACAGGGATACACAAAAAACTGTGCTGGCAAAATTCGACTCGTGCTGTGTTTATGATTTCTTGTAATGTAGCAACACCAAGTGTGAGCCAGCTTCCTTCCATTAGAGTTGCTCTGCACTAAATTAAATGTCAGCTCAATGTATCTTTACAGCAGCAGTAAAGAGCCAAATACAGCACTTCATAAAGAACTAGGACTTATTGAAGTTGGGAAGCTTATCCATACAGAAATTAGGATGTGGGAGTGCTAATTTCTATTTGATTAAAATAGAGGTGTGTGTGATTATAGGAACAGGTCAGGATCACTCATCTTAGAAAACTAGGTCATGTGTTCTGCTTCCAGTCACAGCAGATCTGGAGGAGTGGGGTCTGCAGACTGAGCACCATCAGTCAGGCAGGAAGGCTACCCAGCATTCAAGTAAATTACCTGGAAGAGAGTGTGGCTAGGCAGTTCCCTGCTTTGCTCCATGATTTACCTCTCATATCTGTAGGCTGAAGGCGTTTCAGTTTATCTTATCTTTGGGGGAGACCTTCAGTGAAGAAATAATTTTGATCTTCCTTGAGGCAGTGTGTTTGAGCTAATGCCAACTGCCAAGGCAATGCTGCACTCTGATGTAGAAGGAGTGCTGCTAAACATACTGTATCAGTCTTACATAAACATCTACTACTTTCAAGTCTGCACATTTTTCTTCCCAATGCATCAGCTCACTGTATTTTAAATGTAACTTCATTATTCACATTGTCATTGCAATTCTTCAAACAGTAAACTAGTCTATTTTCAAGTATGCATATTAAATTTCCTAAAAGCCATAGTGTTTTTTAATTAAACTTTTTCTCCCAGTAATTTGTTATTAAGACTTTAAATTAAGAAAGCACTCCATTAGATTCAGATTTTTTTTATATAATAGTACAGGATAGACAGAGAAATAGAGTACTTTCATTCCCTTAAATTTTACCTCAAATTTTGGTATGTGGTTCCAAAAGTATTACATGCACCCTATTTAAAGTTCAGCGGGATTGAGGCAGAAGGTGCCTCTCAGAAAGCAGATCTAAACTGACAAATAATTTACTGTCAGGTTAAGAAGTTGTCTGATTCACCAAGTTCCCATCAGTGACTTTTAAGAATTCTTCAAAAGAAAAAGACCTTGTTTATTCATTTGTTTTCAAGGTGCTGACCCAGTCTTTTCTATGTACGAAAGGATAAATTTGGGGGTGTGTATAAGCTAAGGGACACTTCTATAGGCATTCAAGAAGAACGATTTAAAGACATGCCAAAACCAGCAATTTAAAGTGCTCTAAAAAAATGAAGAAAAACAATGGAGTCTAACATTATTATTTTCCCCTATAACATATTCTTTCCTTGCAATATATTTTCCCTATAACATGCTCTTTTTCCAAAGAATTTATAAAATCTTATTTAATCCTGGTTCACAAGAACAGTGACAAAGTTGCATCCCTTCCCCAGCAGCCTTTAACTTTTTTTCTTAATGGCCAAGGGTGATATAGGGAGAGAGAGCGTGCCTGTGGATGTGTTAAAAAGGAGGAGAGGGAGTGGAGAGGCTCCCATCAAAAGTGCCTGTAATCAGTGGTAGGTCAAAGAGGCTGTGCTGAATTGCTGCTTTGGATTAGGTTTAAGTTGGGGATCAGGTTCAAGGCTGAACTGAGGTTAAGAGTTTTGGGTTACTGTGCTGAAATTTTGAGACACCCCTGTGAAATTATAGCCCCCAACAACAGCAGTCAAATGATATCCCAGGGAATAGGTTAAAGTCTCACCCTAAGTCCAGTAAGAATACTGGGTTGTACATAAAATTTGTAGTTTGAGCACACTTCAGCGAACTTTAACTGACAGCTCTAAGGTTTGAACCATGTGAAGTTCATAACTATAGTCAGAATTTACCTGCATGGTCGGGATAGGAGACTAGAAACTCACTATTTGTTATACCAGCTTGCTGCTTCCCATCTCAGGCTGAGGGGTGAGGGGAGGCTAGTGTGTTTTTTGGATTATTATTTGCGGCTGAAAGATGGGTTATTATGTTTAGATTAAGAATGGAAAAGGATACAGTGAATTACAAATGTAGCAGTCAAGGGAGGAAGCAATTTTAAAGAGTGAAGAGATCCAAACCTGCCTCACCAAAGAAATATTTGCTTTCTTTTTAAACTGTAACTAAATCTTTCCCCTTGGGGCAATTCAGTTAGTTAGCAAGCCAAAATCTGGGTTCTGTATTTACCGGCTGACCCTTAGAAGAGAATACTGTCTCCAATCTCTTCTTCAGCCTGTTGAGGAGAGGCGATGGATGAGATGGCACTTCAGAGAGGCATTTCTGGAACAATTTTCAACAACAAGCCCATCACCTATTTCTTTCTGTAATGTGTCTTTCTTCTTCGCTACAAAATATTGAAGAGTCACTAACAGCATTTCAGAGTTTTGACATCCTTTGCAAGAATACAACTCTCATGGATTGTTTTAGTGATGAGGACTGCTTGTCACACCTATAGTTCTTTCCTACAAACACTTCCATGCCCATGCTTTATGTGCCTTTTAGATGTCAGTCACTGCACAGGGAATATTTGTTATGACTTGGATATCTGATGACAGAAATTACTGCTATAGAGATCAACATTCAACTGATCTTAGGACTTAACTGTCTTAAGTGCTGTCATTATAAATGTTTGAACATGAAGACATTGGTCAAAATTTCTTTTTAATGATTCGACATCTTGCAAGAAACCTGGATGGAAAGAAACAGCTTGATCATCTCAATCTGATGGAGTTTTAAGACCAGGTGGCACTTGTCGACCAAAGGGATGATGCTGTTCCTGGGGTGAGTCTCTGGTGAAGAGTGGTTGCCATACACCCCACAGAATAAAAATTAGAGTCAGCTGTGTCAGGGCTGTCAGTGTCACTGCAAATCCCCACTAGGTTCAGCAAAAGCAGAGTGGGCAGCTTGCTGTGGGCATGTGAGACCTGTCATCTTTGCCATGCTCCAAGGGGCAAATGCCTGAAAGGCACAAGAATTACAGAATCACAGAATGTCCTGAGTTGGAAGGGACCCACAAGGATCACCAAGTTCAACTCTTCCATGGATGGCCCGTGTGGGGATCAAACTCACCATCTTGATGTTATTAGTACCATGCTCTGATCCACTGAGCTCATGGGGAGATGATTCCATAGTAAAGCAGTTCCCAAGAGGGTGAGAGACATTTAGGTCATTCTCTAGTCTCTACAACTAGGTAGAAAAGTAAGAGGCAAAAACTGAGTAAGATAAGGTCTAGGAGGACTTCTTTTTCCCTTAGAGGCTCACTCTCTTGGAGGAACCAAGAGTTTGAGCAGCCCATGTTTCTTTCAGGGCTAAGGTAAGGTTTGCATTTTGTGTTGACATACAGCCAGGGCTGGATTCCAGTTTTTCCCATCACAACTGCATGTGGCTGCTAATAAAAACTAATGGAAACCTTACTGTGACACAAATTTAAATCTCAGTCACACCCATCAGCTCTAATACATTTTTAAAAAGCAGCAAAGTGGGTTTCCTGTAAAGATTGCAAGGTAACAAGTAATAATTAAATAATGACAAAAGAACTAAAGAAGGATGGATGACCTTTTCATGAATGTGTAAGGAGTTCTATATTAAATATTTGTTCAGCATCAACATGAAGCAAATATCTCTTCTTGTGCTGAGCACTTGTAAGCTGTTTTATTGAACTAAACTTACTGTAAAAATTAAATGTTCTTAGGGTTTGATTATTTCCACACACTTTTTGTTGGAAACCTAAACTAGAATATGAATTTGGCACATGATAACAAAACTTTATCACTCTTATTTATTGTAACTGCAATACACATGTAACCAGAGTGCTTTCATTACTTCAGACATCTGCCTGTTGACATACAATTTACATTACAGAGAATTTACCCACTAAAAACTAATTTGGTTGGTGTATAAAAAGTTTATGTAAAGTTAGGATTCTCAGATGGCATGGACTTTATGTGACACATTTTCCACAGTTATTTCAGTCATAACAACACAAATTCTACTTCTGCAATGAGTTCTTTTTCCTTAAAAACTAATTCCTATTTCTTCTACTTTACACTGAGCTCCAACATTCAGCTATTTTCAATTTTTTTCTCCACAACTCACAAATTGTGTTGCTACATAAGTGCTGTGGCTTGCTGCTTTGCTTCTGAATTTTTCTATATATGATGGTCCAATCTGTCAGCAGGTGACAAAGAACAAATCCATTAAGAGAAAGAGAATTCCTGCCAGTTGTGCAAGTGACTCACCAACAAGAAAGGATGTTGTATTTTCGAAGTCTCTCTTATCCTATTCAACTTCTAGTTAGATGTTTAATCTAAAAATCAGTGAATCTTCCTGTTTAATGAAACATCAGATGCATTGCATTTTAGCAGTTGTCAGTGTTACTCAAACTTCTACAAATGTCATTATGTTGTCATTTAAAAAAAAAGAACATAAGTCTTACTATTTGATATTTATACAGAATTTGCTTTGGTCTGATTCTTTTTCTGAGAATCTGGAGACATCTGTTAGGGCTGAAAGGAGTGACTTTATTCTCCCTTTATCTGATCTATCATAGTGGAAGTGTTCCTGCTTATTACAGTGTGAAACACACTTGACTTCTTGACTTTAAACAGCACATGTTCCAATTAAAACCTGGGTTTTCTTACCGGGGGAAAAAAAAGAAAAAAGAAATTAAAGAAAAAGAAAAAGAAAAAGAAAAAGAAAAGAAAAAGAAAAAGAA
>QUSF01000011.1:3296388-3315959 GCA_003676055.1 Chloebia gouldiae | reverse complement strand
GAAAAAGAAAAAGAAAAAGAAAAAGAAAAAGAAAAAGAAAAAGAAAAGAAAAAGAAAAAGAAAAAGAAAAAGAAAAAGAAAAAGAAAAAGAAAAGAAAAAGAAAAAGAAAAAGAAAAAGAAAAAGAAAAAGAAAAAGAAAAGAAAAAGAAAAAGAAAAAGAAAAAGAAAAAGAAAAAGAAAAAGAAAAAGAAAAAGAAAAAGAAAAAGAAAAAGAAAAAGAAACCACTTACAGCTTTAAATTAAAAAAAAAAAAGCCTGTAAACCACAAAGTTAGACCCCACCTGAAACCTTATCTTGTATTTTTCTGTGAAATATGTGGTTATAACATATTCTCTCCACGATTATTTTCCTTATATGTGAATTTTATTTATATTTGTTTTCCTTTACACCCTAGGATAATATTTTCATTATATTTTTAACACTGAAAAGTAACAAAACCTTACTCTACCAGCTTTGAACTAATTTTGGACAAAACTTAGACTCTGGGCTTAAGGACCCCTAACTTTTATCCACACCTGGAAATATGAATTCGTCTTTTAAGTTTCATATTCTAAGTGGATGGTCAGTCTCTGGAAATGCCTACTTCAGTGTCTCCATCCTTTACTATCTCACTAGTAACAGTCCTGGGCAAGAAAGTGCTCTTGACCCATGCCATGTTTTACTTTCATGATGGCCTCAAGTTTATTTTGGATATTTTTCCCTGATGGTAGATAATGCCATGAATCAGCTAACAATCCATACTTTTGCAGTATAAACATTAAGGAACAGATTATTACTCTTCTGGGAAGAATAATTCACAACTCAGACCATTCACAGTCTTCCTATTTTCCAGTGCCAAACATTCTTAAAGCAGCATTGAAGACTGTTTGTCTCTGATGACATCTAAAATCTGTATTACAGTTCACCATTGCTATGGCAGGCAGAGGAAGGCACCAGATCTCTATCCCTGACCCATTTTCTTTGGTTCTTGTTCCTCTGTTGGCTTCATGAAGAACAGTAGCATAATCTGTCTGATGGGAGAAACGTCACACCAAGTCTTTAATTTTCTCTTGATGACAGGTCATTTCATGAGATGAAGCACTGTGACATACTTGCTCAAATACCTGCTGAAAGTAACCCTCAGTTTAAACTACAGGACGTAATGCAAAAAATGTCAAGTGACCTCTTAAGAAATCATCAGAGCTTTGCTATTTCAGTGCCTGCAGCAAAGCAGTAACCAACCACTCCTTGTTCCAGTAGTGGAGGCTGACTCCTCCTCATTCTCTTCCTATGTAAGGATGCTCTATTGAACTTTTCCTCCACAAATCCAGTGCATTTATCCTAGAACGAAACCTTTTTAATTAAGCATGATTCTCCTCTTGGTAAATCTATGCTGACTTGCCAATCACCTTTTCTTTCTTTACATGACTGCCGTATTTTTTATTTGCATGCTTGTGTTGAATTTGAGCCTGATATATGGGCTTGTACAAATATTTTGCAAATTTCAGAGCTATGGAAAAACCTCCCAACCACTCAATCACAGAGTATGCAGAAGTTTGAAAGTTCTTAAATGCAGAAATCATGTCTTTATACTAATCTTTATTACATGCAGTACTATTTAACCTGTTTTGATTAAAGACCTGATACTGGTGCAACAGAGACACTGAAGGGTAATACAAGCTTTGGTGAATGTTTTGTGTGTATAGGCTTTAATTCATACCTGCCTGAAGGAAAAAAAAGAGATACCCCAAAATAAATTTCTCAATAAACACATTTGTTGACAGCATTTATTTCCATTGCATGAGGTAATAAGATATTTTGATTTAATTTTAAGCTCTGCAGCAAAACATCAATGCACACTAAATTATGGTGGAATCTTCTATTTCCTTATGCTTATAGCAATCGTCCATTGAGGGCACAGGCTAAGCAGTAGGACTTCTACTAACAGAGATAAAAATAACTTGAGGTGTTAGGACATATATTTATTAGTCAAGAGCCTACACCAACCTAAATTACTATTAACTTTATATGACATTTGATTTGCTGCATCTGAGAGAACCTCAGCACTTGTTGTCTCTGCCATGCCAGACAGTAGATGCTTTTTTCTGCATGTCAGCAGAGTATAAATTTCTAATCAGATTGTATCTGATAACATGGCTTTCTGAGTGTTCTGTTCATCAACTTGTTTTAAAACTCTTTCAAACCCCGTTTGTATGGCTGTACTCATAACCCAAAACATCCCAGCTATGACAAGCAGGATAATATGGATTTACTTTAATCTGAGATACTCACCATAGCATAAACTGGAGATTTAGATTCAGTTTGGCTCCTAAACATTCAGGATACAGTTGGAGTTGCAGCTTACATACAGGACACTGAAAAGCAGTATTTTACCTATATTTTAACAGCAAACATAATACCTTCATATTTCTTTAAATCCTTTTCATTAAGTGAAACGTTTCATGCCAAGCTTTCCCTAGGCTCACATTTCAGACGTCCCATTTCCAGCTCCTGTACATAAAGGTTCTTGGTGGCTAGCAAATAAAATACCTTAATGCACTTCTGTAGCTGCATCTCAGGAACTGGTCTTGCACTGACTCACAATAATATTATGTATCTGAACAAGCCTTCAATCTACTGGTGCCAAGAAACAAGTGTTTCAAGTGTGGCAAAAATCATCAAGTTACAAGCATTGTATGGTCTAACAAGAAACCTGCAGCAACCTTAACTGTTCTCGAACAAAGGAGGGCTGTGTCTGGGTGGAAATCATCACAAACCTGGGTAGAAAGAAAAATTTAAACCATTCTTTCCCTGTGTCATTGTCACATCCATTCTCCCTCACTGTGTCTCTCTTTCACACACACACACAGACCCACAGCCCTCCCTCGCAGTCTGAACACAGTCACCAGTAATGGCAGAAGCATATGAGGAAGCCAGTTGACTTCTTGACCCCCAAGTCATTTTGTAGATGTCACAAGGATGCCAAATGTGAAGCAGAAGGCTGTCAAAGATGAGCTCGGGCTAAAAGCAAGACTATGAGCTGTAATACAAAGCAGAAAGAGCCTCTGGGGAGCAATCTATCTTCCTAAGAAGTCTTGTGAACTGCTTTTTAGTATCAGGTGCATCATCTTGAGAAACCATTGTACATTCCAAGTAAAATTAGTTTAATGTTCCCACATAAAAAGGACCACAGCCAGGTGGAGGATCAGAATAGGAGCACACAGTGTGGAACTAAAAAGTTTTGCATGCTTCTGGAGGCAAAAAACCCTATGTGGAAATATATTACAGATATATTTCATATGTAAATCACAGTCACTTATTAAAGTGGGTATGAAAGTGGGTGATTTTATGAGCGCTAAATACCTCTACATGTTACCCTTTTGGACAGCAACATTCATTTCCACCATGGAATTTTTACAGGCAGTGGGAAGCAGGTACTTGGACTTTTACACTCCTGATGCTCCTAGGATTAGGAAAGGTTTTGGCATTTTCTTCTTTCCAGTGAAGTTAGCAGGAGAAAGATCAGGTCCCAGCTCACTTATCCTTTCTGAGGGTGCGTCACACCCCATAATACTAAGAATATTATAAAGTAGAGGAAACAGTAAGCAAGAAATAACTAAAATTAGGATGACAGATTTCTAAATCAATTACCCTGGTCAAAAAAAAAAAAGTGCTACATTTCTCACTGATAAAATTGTTTTGTAACATGGTTATAAACCTGAATCCATTTGAATACCTGATGCATTAGTTACACATTTTTTATTCCACCTTTTATTATTCTATTACCATCTATAGAATTATTGTTGGATGTTGATACATTGCCAGATTATCTGACCTTGTGTGAGTAACGCTGAGAGAAAACCTGTAAGAAGTGCAGAGTATAAATGTATGTTAAAAAATGTACATAGTAATAACAATGAATTTATTTCCACCCAACAATTACATTTACAGCTTTGAGACATAACAAGCCATGTCAAGATGGGGCTTTTCTGTTCATTTGGTCATGATGAGTGGTTACCACATGTTGCTTACCCTAGCACCATGTCCAAATTCACAAGTGCTGTAAGTTTCAAAGTAATGTTACAAGCCATGTGTTTTAGTTCTGTTACAGTGGAAATGCTGTTAGAGCCTTGTTAAGTGTGGTATGTCATGGGCTACGGTGTTAGAGAGCATTTAGGAGGCATGTCTAGTCAGCTGAATCAATGTGAAAAGTGCAACATGGATTAAGGACACCTTTTTCTCTGCCAGTTTAAGTAAATGCTTAGGATATTCTGGTTAACCTGTTTGACTGAAGGATAATACTTTCAGGTCAAATCATTCTGCAGAAAAACATCTTCCTTGTTCCTGTCTATTGCCAACATACAAGGCTATTATAAATGATTCCATTATTATTCCTGTGTGAGGGAAGGGGATTTATTTATCTGGCATTAATCAGTGCAGCAGGATAAAGAATAGCCTAGCTAGGAGCACCAGGAGGCCCCAGAACGTATTTACTTGATTCTGTTTTTGAAATCATAATCTATGACATCTCATGGTTCATATCATTAGCAATACTTGATGAAAAGTTAATCCGGAATTTGTAAGACTATAGTAAATGTCAGGGGCAGAAATGGAAGGAAGGTATGAGCACGTAGAATGCAGATTTATTTCTTTTATGCTTCATCATTGTAATACAAAACAAGTCCACCAAAAACATTCAGCCCATTCAGTAACAGGACTATACTTGCATGCAAAAGCACGTAAACATTAAATATTATGTTGGGAAAGTTCTTTCAAGTGAGAAACACTTTTCTGTAAGCTTGCCTATGAGAGAATCCAAGCCTACTGTAGAATGTTCATTTCACTCTAACATATCCAGCCTAACTGGGTTATTTTGGAATATTTCCCCAATGTGCACTCCTTTTCTATTAGTCTGTAATAATGACCCCTCTTTCTGAGCAGAGTCATTATTTTGAAATTAGGACATTCTGGAGAAAACAGGGAGGTTGGAATGGTAGAGTGTATAAACTCCTAACGACAGGTTCAAGAGCAAGGTGTTGAGCCTTACTCAGGTTCTGTGTCAAAAGCTGATGACAGCTGATTGAGTGAAGCACTAAATAGTTATTTGGCCTAAAAAAAATCAAATATTTGAATGTGGCCACATCTCTCTCATGTGTGATCTCTGCTTCAGCAACTGTAAAGCTTTATCTGCACCAGTCTGCTAGGCAATTCCTCTTTCCTCTGAAAGAGGAATCTTGTTTAAAACCAACAAATGTCAGATGATGCACTGGGAACACCATAATTCTTAGTGTATGTATCGTCTGGGGGACAGCACACTGGAGAGTCCCCTGTAGAAAGAAATCTGTGTGCTTTAGTTAATGGTAAGTTCAATGAGAGTCAATAATGTGCCCAGGAAGCAAAAAGAGGCAACTATATCCTGAAGTGCACTAAGCACAGCATCGCTAACTGTTGAAAAGTGTCCCAGCCTTGTGCGGCCTTACCTCAAGGATTGTGTGAGTTTGGGCTCCACAATTAAAAAAGAGTATAAAAATATAAAATGAATGATGGCAAAGGAGAGCAGCAAAGAGGATGGAATTGTCAACATTGAGTCAGAAATGGATAATAGATGACACAGACTCTAGGTCAGAAGGGTAAGAGGCTAGAAGATCCCAGTTTATTGCAATCCCTTCTTTTATACACTGGTCTGATACAGGGGGACATGATTAGTCATTTAATCAACATTTCACATGATTGACTAATTAAGAATACACCCTTTGGTAAACATCTCATGAGAAAAACAACTTATTCAAAACACCACTTGCAGATAGTTTACCATTTGTTTACCATTCTTTCTCTCTGCCTCCCTAAAACTTCCCAGATCAATTCATGGGAAAGCTTATCTGGCTTTCTCTTTCTCTGACCAGACTGTTGGATCCACCTGGAATGACTAGAGGGAATGACTTGCAGGAAGTGACTGAGGATGCTTTGTCTCTTTAGCTTAGGAAAGAGGAGACTGAGGGGAGACTTCATTGCTGTCTACAGCATCCTCATGAAGGGGAGAAGAGATGGAGGTATTGATCTCCTTGTTCCTGTATCTGGAACATGAAGACATTTCATGAAAAATTGCCTTTAAGTTGCAGCAGGGAAGTCCTCACCAGGTACATATTTAAAAAAATCTTCACTGAGAGTGCAGTCAAGTACAGGAACAAGCTCCCCAAGGAAGTGGGGTACCTCCAGCTGGAAGTTAAAGATCACAGATGTACAAAAAAACCATACAAATGGTGTGGGGGAGGGGCTTGTGGAACATGGAGAGAAAGAAAGAGAAAGAGAGGGTTTGTCCTCTGAGTAAAGCGGGTTCTAACTTGTCATATTCACCCATGAATACAGCTTTTGACCACATACTGACCTTCACATTAGCCTGTACTTCAAATGCCCTGGCACAGCTGCTTTCAAAATAAACTTTTTTATACCTCCAGTATAAATACTTCTGAATAAAATCAATATCTGGGCTTTGTCTGTGGGTTACCCACATCCATAAACATCTCTTTGAAAATCTGAATAAATATTGCCCACTGGGAGAGTACCTTAAGATAACTAATTGCCACTTAGCAGTTTAAGTTCACTTTTTAAGCACAGGTAATAGATTTTTGAATCCTAGTCAAAGTTCTGTAAAATGAGTACGTGCTATATGTATATATATAAAACTCAGAATGTGGGAGCAAGAGGATTGCTAATGTAGAAGGAGCTGCATTAGCAAGACCACTCGTGGTCAGGGTTTTAATAGAACCATAGAACCATAGAATCATAGAATCATAGAATCACAGAATAGCCTTGGCTGGAAGGAACGTTGAAGACCATCTAGTTACAACCACCATGCTGTGGACAGGGACACCTTCCACAGGACCAGGTTGCTCAGAGCTCCACCCAGCCTGGCCTTGGACATGTCTAGGGATGGGGCATCCACAGGTGGTACCAATTTTTTTCCTTCTCTTGTTCAGAGAAAAACTGAGCTGCCGTGGGCTTTCCACAGATCTGGTCAAATTGTCACACAAGGGGTAGAGAAAGCTGAGAGCCTGGTAACCAAGAGTAAAGCCCAGATCCAGGCAGCTGTATATTGCAATTTTTTGTGGATACACCTTAAATACAGGCATCACCTGGTGTATCAGTAATTAAAACCCCTATAAATTTGTCATAAAGAGGTTAAAATTCAACACATGCCTGATGCTTCCACATTTTGTGCATGCTGCTGGTGAACTTAGCCTGCTGGGCCACACACATTAGGGTGTTTTATTCAGGAGCAGTCCTAAGGGGTGCTATGGGATCAAACAGCAAAAACAAGAACAGAGGGGGATAAATAAGAGTGGCAGTAATAAGGAGGACACCTTCTGAAGTGGTCTCAGGCCAGGTGCATGTGATAAGCATTGCTGTGGCTATTGTCGCAGGGCAAGATGGGCCAGGGTAAGTAAGGCTCTATGAGGTCATCTAGTTGGAAAACTCATGCAGCCAGAATGTCAGGCATTCAGAGTCCAAACTTAAGAGTGAGAGACAGTCTGGAAGGCTGGAAAGCCATCTCTGTCCCCTCTGTCATTCTAACAACTGCTAAAAGGAAGCAAAAATAAAATGAAGTCTGAGAGCTAAAAATATACCAGTGACTTACTCCTTGATGTAAAAGCACCAAATTTACTGTAGTTAAAAAAAAAAAAAACACACAAAAAAAAAAAACCCACAAACAAACCCAACAACAACAACAAAAACCCCCGACTAAACGTTTTTATGTCTTAGGAATGTATTTATGCTTAATTGTATAACTTATGCTGTAAGAGAATAATGCACTAGCAGATTTTGCAACAGACTATTGCAATAACAGGCACTGTTTCCCAAATTTACTATCTTTCACTTAGTCACCAAATTATCCATTGTGTCTCATTAGAAGGGTTTCCACAGTGTATTTTCAAAGAGGTTGGTAAAGCTCTGATGGCTTTTAGATAGATTTGCATGCTTACAGAAACCAGTCCAGAGCTTTAAGCTATCACTGCCTCCAAGTTAACCTTGTCTGTGTGGTTTCTTAGATACTGAGACAGAACATTTGCAGCATCTCTAGATCTCATCTCCAGTTTTAGAAACCTGTTTCCATTCACTGCCCTACTTTCATCCACAAGAGCAGGTGATACCCTGGCTCACAAATACAGAGTTGTGTTTTTAAGCATGCACTTATTGAATTTGGAGCAAAATGGGGATAAATACAAGGTGACATTGCAAATAGAGACTTTGGAGATAGACCATGCATAGTTAAATACAGCTTTCCTTGCCCATTGTAGAACTGAAATATCAACAAGAATTTAAATGCAAACTGATAGTTTCCATTTCCTTGAAATTTTTTTGAGTCCTTATATTTAATTATTTTTATCCTTGTTATTTTTTATGCTAAAATATAAAACTGTATGGAAGTGTGAGGAGTCCATCTTCAATTATTTACAATCATTATTATATCTTCTATTGAATTTCAATCTAAGAACTAAAGCAATAATTATTAGAAAACTCAAAAGCTGTCCATTAAATGTAAGGGTTTTTAACATTAGCTTTAAACTTCAGTAGTTAAAACTGAATCATTCAGGTTTGCAGCATTTCTGAAAACACTATTACACAGTTGTATCAATTTAAGGATTCTAGCACTAGCCATGCATTTATAAAACCCTGGTCCATCTTTTTTCACATTGATGTGCAAGTCTCTTAGTGGGAATACATGTCATTTCTTCCTAAAGAAAGAGACTTTTTTGGAATCTCAGATGCATAGAATGATGGAATGGTTATGCTTCAAAGGGACCCTAAAGATCGTTTAGTTCCAACCCCGTGCCATGGGCCACCCACTAGACCAGGTTGCTTACAGCCCTGTCCAGCCTGGCCTTTTCAGGGATGGGGCACCAACAACCTCTCTGAGCAACCTAGTGCTTCATCATCTTCTGAATCAATAATTTCTTCTTAACATCTAATCTATACATCTAAAATCTTTCTGTTTAGAACCACTGCCCCATGTGCTCTCACTGTCTGCCCATATAAAAAGTCCCTGTCCCTCCTTTGTATAAGCCGTGTTTAGGTACTGATAGGCTGCAATAACATCTTCCTAAGCTTTCTGTTCTCCAACCTGAACAACGTCTGAGTCTCTCACCCTGTCTTCATAGGAGAATTTCTGGAGCACTTTGATTGTCTTCATGCCCCTCTTTGGATTGCTCCAACAGGTCCCTGTCTTTCTTGTGTGCTCTGGGACCCCAGAGCTGGATGCACAACTCCAGGGCAGAAGGGCAGAATAACCACCCTTCACCTGCTGACTACGCATCTTTTGATGCATTTGGGAAGCTTTATTTCTGGGCTGTGAGCATACACTACTGTTTGATGTGCAACTTGTATTTTACATGTCTTAGCACACCTCCAAGAGGGATCTATTCCAAGATCTTCCCAGGCACACAGCTGAGGCTCACTGGTTTGTAGTTCCCCAGATCTTTCTTTCCTCCTTCTTTTGACTGGGAGTGATGTTTCTCTTCTTCCAGTCACCACTGATTTCACCTGTCTGCCATGACTTCTCAAATACAATGGAGAGTGGCCTGGCAGGATCAGCCAGTTCCCCCAGGACCCAGGAGTGTGTCTCACCAGATTCCATAGACCTGTGGCTATTCAGCTTCACCGTGTGATCCTGAAGGCACTTCTTCACAATCCAACTCTTCCTTAACATCAAGCACAACACCTCCACCCTTCCTTCCCAGCCTGTCTCTTCTGAAAGGCTTGTGGCCCTCAGCTGCAGTGCCCCAGTCATGTAACTCATGTCCCATATTTCTGTGATAGCAATTAGGTCATAGTTTTCTAATTGCACCACGGTTTCAAACTCCTCTGGCTTGTTAGCTGTGCTGCATGAATTGGTGTAGAGGCACTTCAGCTGGGCTATCCACCTCTTCATCTCCTGGGAAGAGCCTTCTCTAATTCTTTTGGGATGACTTATAGGTATTTCTCTGCTCTTCCCTAAAGTGCTGTTCTAAAAGATCTTTACTGACACCCAGCAGAGCATCTCCTCTCCCCGATGAATCTAGTTCAAAGCCCTGCTAACAAGCCCTGCCACCCACAGGTGTATTCCACCAGCTCTCAGTATGCCCAGTCTCCCAAGGGTGTATCTCAGGTCATAGAACCTGAAGCCCTGGGTATGGCACCAGTCTCAGCCAATTCTCCTCCCTAGCCACTCATCTCATTCTGCCTCAGTCCTTTCCAGTACGACAGAAGAAAACACTAAATGTGTTCCCTATTCTTTCAACATCTTTCCAAGGGATATCAAGTCGCTTTTGGTATTTCATGATATCTTTGTTGTAGCATTGTTCAATCCTACATGAGAGTAGGAGCAGATGATAGTCCTTAGCTTTTACAAGTCTTGGAAGCCTCTTTGTGACATCCCAAACACAAGTCATAGGCATAAAACCCCTTTAGGGAGGTTGTCTGGATGCCAAACTGTTTCTTCTGTGAGAAGATCAAGGCAAAACTTGCCTCTCCTCACCTACTGTCCTCAAGTGAGAATATAACACCAGCATCAATCTCCTGGTCAGACTGAGGCAATAATAATGTTTACTCTTCTCATTAAGCAAGACATCTTGCTTCCGCGAGCTTCATTAAAGAGTAGCATAGTGCATGTAGTGATCTCAGTTAATATAAAGACTTTCAGACAGCAGAGCTCCAAAAAGATTGGGAGCTGCTTCTCTTGAGGCAGGCACTATAGACACATTATGTTCTCAGAAAACTGACGCACAGCAAAATTTTAAAAGGGGATACAATAAAATTCTGAAGTTTTAATTATGAATTTTAACACTAGACAAGGCTGGACAGAAGGAATTTTGACTTTGTCAAATTGGCCTTTTTTTGTTAGTTTGTTTTTTAACAGGACTAGGGCTAAATTATTTTCTTCAGCTGAAAACATTGTGAGAGTCTTGGTTACAGTGCTATATGTCTCTTTTTTACCCTAAAAGCTTTTTCAATGTAACTGTAAATTTCACTATATTTTAATGCCTCTAATTGGTAGAGTTTGTGCATTGGACTGCATTTTTTCAAGAACATGTATCATATAATCAGCATTATGTCTGTCAACTAGTAAGTAAGTACAAGTTAATAATTTTTTTTTATTATAAATCCAAGGTTGTGATTAGAGAGCAACTGGGAGGGTAAATATACAGTTACCTGGCAGCAAACATAATCCAGCCCAAGTGGAGTCCTCAGAAGAACAGGACCAATACATATCTGCCAATTCCAGACAGCTGGTGAAATCTGGTATTTCCCAGTTTTTTACTGCCTCTTTAAGAAGGATGGACTCTTTTTGTTTACAGAAAAAAATAATTCCAATTAAAAAATAAATCTTTATCATGTTGTGGCAGAAATTACAGTAAAGAAATTACAGTTATTATTGCTTAGTGAAGTGTTAAAAGCCAAGATCCTGGATAATAATAACTTCAAACATAGCAGAAGTTTAGGACCACATATATGGCCATCCAGACCCAAATCTTTCTCCCGGCCACCACTGCTAAAGCAAACTGAAACAATACCCTATCTAACAACTTTCTGTCTTAGTTCTGGTTCTGCATTTTGTGGCTTTGGTTTGTCACTACTGAAATGTTGCTGAAAATTATTGTGCTAAATCCTTACTTCCATCTTTGTCCCCATTTTCTGTTTAGTAAATCACTGTAACACTTTATCTACAGGATATAGGTTTCTTCTACATGCAAGAAATATATCTGGGTTTCATTTCCTTAGATCATAAAGAATGGCAAAAACTCAGTTACAATTTTATACATACATATTTGAAGAGTAAACTATCCTCTTTATTTAATCACTCTTTATTTATGAATCACTCTTTATTTAAACAAAGAATCCATTTTTAGAAATTACTGCAGCAACTGGGGAAAAAACCAAAAAAGTGTCTGTAAAAAGTCTTGTACATGTTATTTGTTATTTACATATTTTTAATTTTAAAATTGCTGCTTATTTTAGAAAATAATAATTCTTCTGTTACGAAAATAATTTTTTCCTCTGAGGAACTGGAGCTGGTATGAATCCAGGCTGTGTTTAGTCTTTCCAAAGTCCTTCCCCATCCCTAACAATTGGTGCTTAAGCAGCTGTTCTGGAGTCACTGAAGGTGGCTTGGGCGAAGCTGGCTCACTCAGCGCTGACTCGGTCCTGGAGCAGGGACACTGCCTGCTCACACAAGTGAATGGCGCTGCCAGCTCACTGTACACAGCGAGCAATAAACAGCAACACGAGGAAAACTGGAGCTTCTCACTCTTCCTCTTCGACCTGAAATCACACCTCTTCTTGTCCTTAATGCTTTCAGCTGATCTATTTGTGGTTCTAAAGCAGGTAGAAAAGCATTTGCTGGATCAGGCTCAACATGTGTTCCCTATCTGTTTTCATGTAGTCTGAAGATAATACGATTTTCCAGTTTCTATGCTAACCCTTTTGTAGCTAAAACTGATAATCATACCAGGTTCCCTTGCTCGGTTTTCTAGTCCCTTAAGCTTTAGTTTAGTAACATTTTGGCTGATCAATTGGATACAAAGTCCTTTATTTTCTGTTTAAATTCCCATTCCAATAAATAAGGCTTTTAAGCTTAAGTCTACATAACTGTCTTTGGAAAGTCTGAGCCAGAAGTCAAGAATTAAAAAAAAAAATACCTCAAACCATATTTTCTACTCTGATGTTTTCAATGTTGTGGTCTCGAAAGAATATATTTGGGTTAGAACAAAAGAGATGGGAGCAGATGTTGCAATTTTCATGAAAGACCTTTCTTGGAAAACAAAATAACTTTTTTAACCTTTAAGCACCACAGACTTTACTTAACTAAAACTTTTCATTTAAAAGTCTTAGTGAAACACTAGGACACTGCAGGTCTACCCCTAACTAATTTTATATTCTGTACAAATTTTTAATTTTAATGAGATCCCTTCATATGGTGCAGCCTAATCAAGAAATCCTGAATAATTTTTAGTTTTTCTTTATGTTAGGTTTTATTTTTGTATTTTAGTCTCCAGGCCATTACCCTGTGTTTGCATATTTGCATTGTATCTTTTCACTCCGAGGCAGATTTAGGAGCTGTTATCCTAGACTCATAGTAATTGCAAGAAAATCTAGTTCCATCTGTTTCTGCCAACATATGGAAATTGAATGAGAATATCAACATAAAACAGCACTTGCTCAATATCAAGTGTGTGCCAGCTATTGTGTTTGTTATAGAAACTTGTGGTCAAGCAGGCTGAGAGAAGCCAGTAAGCTGCCGTCTGGTAAGAAATTGGGTGCAGATCTTGTTCATGCCAGTCTGTCAGTTGTCAGTTGCTAGATTTTGGCTTAATATAGTTATTTCCATCACTTACAGATAACGTGCTGCTGAATGAGGTAGGGTTCACCCTACAATGCTTACTAGGAAGAAATATTTTCACTGCACCAAAATATTGATAAGGTTTTGTTGGAAAAAATCAGCATTAAGTCTGGAGAAGGATAAAAAATATGCAGAATGTAACCTCTGGGCTACAAGGGCAAGAAGATTACTGTTTTACTCACTGCTAAGTAACAACTCTTGAATATTTTTTATTCCTAACCAAGTCATCACATACCCTTGAGACGTTACAGCAGTTGCACTACACTACCAATATCTAGTTTTGCAACAGGTTAGATAAATGTAAATATATTTAAAATAAACATGATAAGAACAAAGTGTGTTTTCTCCCAAGTGCCCCAGAAGAACAAACTTTCCTCAGTATGGATCAACTCAAAACAAAAATTGTCCACCAAAAATACGTCAGCCTGAGGATCAGTCCTTTTCAGGTGCTGCCTGCTGTGTGATTGCCCATTAGACAGCTTTCGAGTTGTCTGGGTTTTGCTGTGCAAAAATGTTAGAAATTATTTTGGGTTTTTTTTCCTACAGCAGCTATCCTAGAGTTTTTTAAGTCCAAGGGCTCTGGAATAAGAATAGTGTTCAGGAAAAGTTTTCCAGCCCTGAAAGATGTGGAGTAACAATCTCAAACAATCAAATGAGGATGGCTTAAGCAATCATGTCTCTGTAAGTGGATTCCACCTTGTTTCTGACAAGATATGATCTGATTGTGCATGCACATACTTCTAGTCTATTTTAAACACAGGTAAAATGCCTTTCTTTTAGACCAGCATGAGTTATGTGGGTAATTTTCAAGCATTTAGTTTAGTTTGCTTTGAGTTTATTCCTCTTCCCTACCTTTGCAGCAGTACTGGGAATTATGTTCCTAGCTGTGACAGCTAGAAGGCTGGCCAGGGAGTGTGCTGTCAAGTGAAATTTAACAACATAGTTACTTATGCATGGCTGTTTTTCCAAGACACTTAATGAAGTGGTTTAGAAAAAGCCATGACAACAATGTGAGGAAGACAGAGGCGGCTGTCTTATAAAAGACATTATTTTCTTTCCCCGCATGTAGGTTTGTGTATCATCTCCCATCAGCTGGGCAGTAGAGCTGCTAGGGTTGTCTGACCTGGACCTCTGAGAGAGCGGAGCAGAGCTCGGATGCATGTAGCAGCAGACAGGTGAGTGGCTTGGAGGCAGTGTCCCAGCAGGTTTCCTGCTGAGGACTGACTGAGGTGACTTTGCCAGCTCCGTGTTGGCAGCACTTCTGCACACCTCTGCATTGCCATTCATGCATTCGCTAACCTGAGGGCAGGGTCCTCCCTAAGCTATTTCCATTTTTCTCTCCCACTTTTCTTCCCTGCTCTCCTAATTGTGATAAAAAATCCTGTGGCTATAAAAACACTTAACTGAAATACAATTTTTATAGCTCGAGTTACACATTAAGTAAGTGTTTTATATACTCTGTTTGTGAAAGACTAGACAAGCCCTTTGTAGGAAGGTAAATAATACTTAAAGCCCAGAGCATAATCATCTTCAATTTCTGCTCTGTGATTTAATTTAATACTGATTATCAAGTGTTTTACTTTTACAATTCATGTGTTTTTTGGCTGACAGAAGTGTGTATACACTAGGAGCTCAGGAATTAGACAAAAGTACCATGCTGGATTGCATATCACAGCATAAAACTGCTCTAAAGATGTTACTGCCTTCACAAAGAAGAAAAAAAAACCTATTAGAAGACTAAATTCAAGGAAAATTCAGTATCACACTATCTGGGTTTCATCTCCTCCCAACTTCTCACCCTGTTTTTCTTCTCAAATATAGGGGTATTGTAAAGGAACAATAAAGGAACTTTTTCTCAGAAATCCATCGACTCTTTGATAATTTTAGATTCTTTTTTTACTGTTGTACAAGCTCCAAAGTTTGTAAGAGGCTCCAAAGTCTCTTCACCATCTCCCCACAAGTGCTAGGCACTCTCTAAAGAGGCATTTTCCTGGCCTTGGTGAGCTTAAAGATGAGAAACATTAAAAAAAAAAATTAAAAACTGTGGGAGAACAGAAGGAATGTGCTCCAGGAGAGAAGTGATATCATCATAATGAATTCCTAGCCTCACAGTTGATCTGAGTGTTTCTTCTTTCTTTCTAGTCATGTTTAAAAAGGGACAAATTACATCCTTAACTTTCCTACAGTCGACACAAATGTCAGCCCTCCTGCTTGCCTTACACTGGTGTCAAGCTTCACACTTGCACACCCACTTCCTTGCCCTGTTCTCCTAGGACTTTCTGTTCCTTCCTTATTTTCCGTATGAATGAAGCAGTTAAAAAAGGTGTTGATGGACATGTAGAAGACATGGGCCTTCATAAGAGGCTGAAATAAGTATTGCTCTTATTTCTGCTCAGCACAGCTCATGTTTCACTCCAGAGCCTCCATTTGCCTCAGTGAAGCAGCGCCAGTTCAGACCAGCACCTGTCTCACTCCGTGTCTGCCACCACAGTGCCGGCCAGCCAGCACCACATGCAAGTGGATCCAGCAGCATGTATGGCATCTGTGACAAATAACACATCAAGCTCTGTGAGCTGTGCATTGCCCAGTCCTTGGCCACAGAAGTTGCTTCTACTCTGCAATATCCTTGATACAGCCAAATATGTATAGGATCAGGCAACGGAAAGATTTTTTTATGCAATGTTTTCCTATGCAAAAGCAACCTGTGCTATAGCCGGGGAAATTTGTAAGAGCACAAGAATGAGAGACTGAGAAGCAAAAAGAAGAATGCTGGCAGCTTCTTATTAGCTTCATAATATTTAACTTTCTGTTGTGTTGCCTTTTCAGATTTAGCCTGCATGACCTAACAGCTGTTTCACTTGGCTCAGGGCATTTATGACTTTATTTTGGACAAATCTTTAACATTTTCACTTGGTTTTTCCCAACTCAGCTTTGTGCCTCAAAATTTGTTTTAAATTTTATGGTCATTTTCCCCCCCTTTCCTACCCTTCTTACAGCTGTAGGCTCCGGAACCAAACAACTGTGGTGTTCCTCTCTTTGGCCAGCAGCCTGTTTTCTAAGGTAAAGACAAAAGAAAGGAGTGCTTTGGGGAGGAAAAGAAAAATAAGACAAGAGCAGAAGGAAGGCAGGATGAAAGATATGAGAGAGTTCTTTCACCGCATCTACTCAGAACAAGCTAAAACCTAACTACACTTATAAATATATAAATACTAAAGTACACAGTAGATTAAAAGTATTCAATAAACATCTACTGTGAATGGAGGCATTAGGAAAGGCTTAGGCCCTGCCTGAATTCCCATGAAATTTATAAATATTTCTTTAATTTGTTCTCCATTTGCAATTAGTTGCGGTCAAGCTGATCAAAGACAGAAGAGGCCTGTTGCATGTGAACCAGCATCCCTCACAATGACATTCACAAAGCAGAATGAAATATGAAATATCAGGTTTCCACGGATGTATGAACTTGTAAAAAATCTGAAAGAATAGGAGGTTTTTCACACTGAGTAATGTGAAACATTTGGTGCGGATTGTAGGCCTCTGAAGAGGAAAACTGAGAGCCAAAATCCATCAGGCAATAAAACAGAAGCAGGCAAAAGTTAAAACAACAGCCATTCACTACAATCTATTGATTTAGATATCATGATTGTCTCTGCTGAAGCAGTGGTGGATGCTAGCAGGAGTTTCCACTTAAATCATTATCAGGAACAAACCCCAGCACTACAGGCCTGAAAGCAGGCTGGAATTATGTGTGCTTCAGAAATATTTTTTCTGTTCCCTTCACTTTAAAAAAGGGAAAAAAAAAAACTTTTCACAGCTTGTTCACACTGCTCTCTAAGCATTTCCAGCCGAACAGGTGCTAAGGTTAATTGGCTAAGTAGCCTGAAGCTTCCAGTTTTCAAACGAACTTAAAGTAAATAAATAACCCCAAGTAGATCCAGGAGGATAGATTTGCACAAAGCCTCTGAGCCGCGTGTTACAGCACTCGAGATCCCTAGTTTTATCTCTTTTGCAGACTTGCACTTTTTGGAGAGCAGGGCCCGTCAGCCTTTGTGGCTAATACAGTGTGCTTTAATTGCTTCCTATGTCTTTCACAGCTGTCAGCCACTAATGGGGTCAGGGTCGGCAGAGGAGGGGCAGTCCGAGGGTTTGTATCCCTTCACCTCCTGAAGCACTCCCAGGCTGGAGAGGGCCTTCACCCCATATGTCATCTGGGAGACCTGTGGCACTCACTGAAATGAGATGTGTGCCTGCTCCACCCCAGAAGTCCTCATTCACCCTTTTTGGCTCTTGGAAAAGGATAGACAAGTGGAAACAGTGCCCTTAGTGCTGTCCCTGACCCAAGAAGCTCTAACTGCTTCTTGAGTTGTGCAAAATTTGTTTATGATATTAACCAGCATCAAGCAACAGGGAAGAATGTAAAAATAGATTGTTTCATATTGTTTTGAGAAAGACTTAGGAAGATTAAAGGTACCAGGAGCCTTCTAGCATAAACAGAACAGACACTTCATTCTGTTTATAGTATAAACCCCATTATGTTTCAGTCCGTACCAGAAAATGTCTAAAGAGACGTAGTAGTAGCTAGGGCAAACAACATAAACATGCTGGGGATGTCCTGTGCAATGAAAGACCTTCATGGAAAAAGTGTACTTCCACAAAAGTACTGGACAAGAAGACATTTGAGAATACAAACTGTTTCATTTGTTTCTCTCAAACCAAAAACTACTTCCCTTCTCAGGTACAATGTAAAAGCAGATCAGAGAATGTATGGTCTTGCAGTTCACAGTACTGCCAATGTAGACATACAGAGGGTGTGTTTGGACCCCAAAAGTTCTAACTTATTACAAAAAGTATATTTATTTTCTTAAAGTGACATACTTGGGTTTTTCATACTCCAACATCCTTTCAACACCCACAAAAACTAGAAATATTCTGTTTTAGAGGAAGGCTGAGAGTCTAGTTTAATCACATGACTCCAAGGTCTGAGACTTTGAGGAGAATATCCGGTACCAAATGACAATAAAACCCTTAGAGAGAAGAACACAGGACAGTGGCTTGCATTCAATTCCTTGGGCTAGACAGCGCTGTGCTCTGGACAGGCAGTGGTATGGCCAGCTTCAGCTTGCCATAGGAAACACAGAAAACCCTGTCCTGTTGTATCACTCTGGTTCTTTGCTCAGGAAATCTGGGCAGGCTGGATCATGGCCAAGGCCAGTGGTGTGAGGTACAACAAGGCCAGTGCTGGTCCTGCCCTTGGGTCACAACAGCCCCAGGCAGTGCCACAGGCTGGGGCAGAGGGGCTGCAGAGCTGCCCACAGGAAAAGGCCCTGGGGGTGCTGGTGACAGCAGCTGAGCGTGAGCCAGCAGTGCCCAGGTGGCCAAGAGGGCCAAGGGCATCCTGGCCTGGAGCAGCAACAGAGTGGCAGCAGGAGCAGGGCAGGGGTTGTCCCCCTGGACTCAGCACCGGTGAGGCTGCACCTGTTTGGTTTCAAACCCTTCATTCCAAGAAAAGGACATTGAGGTGAACATATCACCTGGGCTGGAAACAAACAAGAGTTTTTTGAATGAGCAGATGAAGAATTCTCTTTGTCCAAATGTAGCTTATATTTACTAAGCTTCAGACTTCATATATTCTGATATCCACAAAAAAGGTAAATAAATCAGAAGCTAGGGCAAACACACATTTCTTAAGACAGGTGCACCTTTCAGGGTTTTTGCTTATTTATTTGCCAGTAACATGCACTACAGAAGAGGTTTCTGGGAAAAATGCACTGTGCTTCCCCTCAGGGGTGAATCCCAAGGCTTTACTTTCAATTAATTTATTGAAGGGGAAAATGAGAGAAGCAACATAATATTCAATGAAATGCTGTTTCTTCCATAAACCTGAAAGCCACTTATACATGTTTTAAATAATTAGTTAAGATGATCCTTGTACAATCCTGCACTGGCTGCAGGAATATATGGCTTAAGTTTCTACCCATTTTGTCTTAGTCCAGCTAAGTGCTCTGCTAGAACTTTTCAGAAGAGTTTAGATTCCTCACACAGTATGTTGTGGACTCTATCAGAATACTGTACCGTATTCTTCAAAAAAAAAAAATCAGTTTTTCCATTTTCATTGGCCAGCATGTTTCAACATTTGTTTTTGCTCAAGTCCGTAAGTCCATTGTAAAATTTTATATATATATATATATATATATATATATATATATATATATATAT
>QUSF01000011.1:3256871-3296378 GCA_003676055.1 Chloebia gouldiae | reverse complement strand
TATATATATATATATATATATATATATATATATATATATATATATCAGAACTTTTTTATGGTGAGATAATACACATCATTCCTTTCGTAAGCCTGCCTTATTATGAGTCATAAAGGTTAAAGAAATAAAAAAGACATGGCAATTTTGCCCTCATTTTCTTCACACATTGCTCCTGCCAGTAGAGGAAGGCAGCAGGGATGTGTTGAACTCAATTCATCAGCACAGATGAGTCTCTTAGGTCATGGATGAACAGCAGATGAAAAACGGTCACGTCTCCCATCTAAATCACACATTCACATACCAGTCCTGGCTAGTCCCAGATTAAAACTTTGGAGTAGAGCTCCTCTGTAGTACATGAGTGGCTGCTATCAAAACACATTTTAAAATTGGAGACAGGCATTAAAAGCATAGGAAATAGATAGAGGGGAAAGAAGGAGAGATGTAGTAGAATTTAGAAAGGTGACAATTTTGAAAGTCAGATAAATTTTTACCTTTATTCTATAAATGCACTCTCTGCATAATGGTCCAGCATGTCATTTCCTGTGCATTCATAGCCTGTGGCCTTTGTGGTCTTTGGGGTTTAGATACCTTGAGGCCTCTCCTTTCATTTTCCTGAGTTTGCAGGGGAGACACAGCACGGTTTACAGACCCTCTCATTAAAATATTCTGCCCCACATGCATTTTTTCAGGTGTAGATTACAAATTTATTTTGCTTTTAAGTTTACCCTTCTTTGAGGGGCCTTATCAAACTCTGGTTCCCATTGTCTCGGTCTGCCAGGAAGTCTCTGCACTGTGCTGATTGTGAAGAGGTATATACAGAAGCTAATTTTAAGTTTTTATTTCACACTTCACAGTGCATCCCTTTTACTTCATTGACTGCTTTGAGGTCCAGATCTATCTGACATGTTTCTGCATCACAGACTGCTGTGCAGGAAACGTACAGCTTAGGTTAGCTGCTTTCAGTCTGTTTTCTCAGACCACTGGATATCTATGGCATGTAGCTGAAGAGAGCAAGCTCTGCATCTACAGTAAAAACATCCTGGGAGCCACTAAACCAGTCAGCTGTTTTACCCAGGAGGAGCACCTCAGTGGACACTGGCAGTATAGTGCAGGCCCTTGCAGTCAGAACAACAATGTCTTTATTTCCTTCTTCAAATCTCAGTGCAACAGTTTGTAATTTACTTGACTTGCTGCTTTTAAAGAATGTCATTAGGATGGCTATTTTTTTCCCCTCACTCAGGGTACTGTACAACAAAAAAATTATTTTCTAAATACTGCTTGACTATTGATAGTGTCTATTGAAAATATGCACTGGTTTATACAGGACCTGGGATTAAACTTGAGAGGAACACTTTTTCCTTTATTACTAGATCAGAACAGAACACTGAATGAATCATTGTAGCCCTGTTTCCAGAAAAACTTACAACACAGCTTTGGTTCTCCTACTATCATTAAGACTTCCACCAGTATTTCTATTACAATCTTTATTTTCTAGGGTTTTTAACTGAGCCAGAACAATTCACTATGGTCAAAAGTTGTCATTTCATGGTGTTTGAACCATGAAGGAATCTGTTTCAGTATAAACTCTGAAAAATAATAGCACAAGCTATTTTGAAGGTGGAAAGAAGGCTGGTTGAAGGCATCAGTTTCCTAAAACCCTATTGTTTAATGCACTGAAAATAAAATCAAAGCAACATTTTCTTTCTTTTTTAAGCAAAGATCAGGCACGAGGAAAAGTATGGAGGAACTACTACAGCTTTCAAAATTACTATTACAGAGTAATACCACCATCCCATAATAGGTCAACATGGAAAAAGCCTTTCTCTTTGGTGGACTTCATCTGCTATATCTGTAAATGTCCAATGGACCTCACTGTCAGACAAATAAGAAAGCAGAACACATGGGGCCAAGTTCTTAGATTATGTGTATTGATAACTATAAACTGGTATTAAAGAATTTCTCCCATGGAGCTCAAGCAACACCAGTTTACTTACAGGGTCTCACTTCTAAAGGAATCAACAGATCATTTATTTATTGTCTTGCACACACAGCTGGGTTGACCAGGGAATGCTTTTTGAACCTGTGTCTAAACTTCAATCATCTGAAAGCTTCAATTTCTACTATCTTCTTTGCAACAGAATGTGTTCTTACTTACTTGTCTCTGCTTCTATTCCAGCTATTTTTCTTACTTGTCTGTCCTGGAGCATTCTCAAAGCAGGACCTTTTTTTACTGTGTGTTTGCACAGCACCTAGCGCAGTAAAAGGCCATTTTTACTGAGTCGTCTGGCCTTTGTTGTATTACAGGTAGTAGGAGTTGCAGTGAATAATAGAAAGTTCTGTTAATGCACTCATTCACTTCCATAAGAAACATCTCATCCCTCAAGGCTGGAATTGAGCGTGTAATAGATCTGAAAGGTGTGAGTTTGAATCCATGCTTTCCATATTGTATCTCATGAGCTTGGCTCCAGGGTTTTGGATAGGGCCCATCTTTATTACTAAATCATTTTTCTTCCTTCCTCTGAAACATCCTCCCTACACCAAAAAAGATTACCTGGGATAGTGAGTATAATCCACATTATTGCACTTAATTTTTACTGCTTTAATTTTATCTCCAAAAGATATTAAATCTATATTTAATAAATGGAGTTACTCTTCCAGCCTGCAGACATCAGCCCCATATCTTGAAAGATGTAACAATGAGGTCTATGATTAAAACCATTTTTGGAAAACATGAACAAATGATAACCAGTTGTGATAGTTTTCTACATTTTTATAATATCTAAAAATATGTTCAAATATCAAAAAATGATCCCGTGATTTGATTTATTCACAAGTCCCCTGAAGTGTTTAATAAGTACAATATGGTACAACTAAAATCATGCTTATTACTGCTATTAGCTTGGTAATTCTCCAGGATGAAATCATTCTTTTTGGGTTATAAATATACATTTTTATTGTTGATTATATGCTGCATTTTGAAATACTGCTTCTCTGCTTTCATATTTTCAGTGCTGTATTACAGTACCATAAATCAGCCCAGCAGTAAAGGAATTCTAATTGGTATCAGGTGATTTTTTTAAAAAGTAGAGAAAAAGTTAAACTTATATCCTTTTGAATGAAGATAAATTATTTTGAAGCTCTTTTAAAAAATCAGATGTGTCTAGAATGATGTGAATTTTTTTAAAGACTAATCAGATAAAAGTATGCATAGTGCACATCAAAGTATATGTATGAGCTCAAAGCCATCATAAAAAATACCTCTAGATGTCTAACCAAGTGCAGAGAATCCTTACCATGGTATTTTTTTCATTCCTGTCTATGCTGTTTAAGTTTTCCCATCCCACTAACTATGCAAGCTTGAGCTTCTGTTCTGCCTCCTTCTCATTCAAGCATTTTATTGGTTTTTAATTAGAAGAAAAAAACAACCAAAAAACTCCCACCCTAATGGCATTACAGCAATATATTCCTAATGTCTCAGCACCTGTGTAGAGCCAACTTGATCCTTAAACCACTGATTCTTTCTGTGATGGACTTACATAAAAATAGTTTCTACATCCATCTGTACCTTGTCCAATGCAGCAGTCAGTCTAGCAACTCACAATCAACCATGCATTTATGTGCTAAGTGCTGGCATTTTTCCCAAAAAGTAGAACTCTGTGGGTGGGTGAAGAAAACAGCGTCAAATTAATAGCTTTGAGATAAAATGCCAGAAAAAACACTGTATGTAAGATATTTCTAAATAGGATTATTCCCTTTTCCCTAGAATTACACAAAAGAATCCCTAGAAAACATTGGCTTTCAAGGAAAAAAGTACAGGTATTATAAGAAATACAGATTTAATTCTTGTGTGCTGCTTTGGTAGTGATCAAGAAGACAGATAGGGAAGGCATCAGATGGAGTTAGGAAGTATGAACAGAGTCCATGCCATAATTTATAGGAGCCATGAACCTGAACTGGAGGCCAGCTCTGGCTCTTCCATTAATGCTTCTGCAGCCCCTCAAAAAGAGAAGCACTTTTAGGGTTTTAGAGCATTCAGAGGGCAGCCTCACAGGTTGCAGTGTATTCCTGCAGTTTTTAATTTGAGCTTTTGGGCAATATGGTACATTTGCATAGCCCTTTAAATGTTCCTGGTACTTTTTCTTTCCAGGGAAAGCAGGTACCCCATAATGCACCATCTGATGTTTCCAAGGGAAAATAAATATGCAAAAGAGATAGTCCTCTTGCTTTCCCAGACACCCCTATACTCTTTAAATTAATGGTATTTAGGAGGAAAAGCCCTAAAATTAATAGGATTAATTACTCAATACTGTGGACCATATGGAGTTAAAATTTTTTAAAATTTTTCCATGACTGAATTGCTCTAAATTCAGAAGCTGCTAAAAAACATTAAGTTGACAGAGCAGCTCTATCATGAAGTCCAGAAGTAAGATTAAAACTGAAATGAATCCAAATAAAAATCATGTTAAGCAGATATTCTGCAGAAAGGCATTTCAGTAAAGATGAAACAAGCAAAAGACTATCTATACACACCTTGTACAGCTGCTCAGGGTCATATGAAAACCAGATGGAGGAAATCAAGAGGAAAATGAGGTTGAAAGGGACATATTTGGGAAGATAAAAGGTAGCAGAGAAAGCCATTGTCCTTTTGGGCCAAAGAAAGTCCACAGAACTGAAATAAGAAAATACTATATGATTTGGAGGCAAATTCAGAATGGAAACCAACAGAATGTAAAGTATACATTTTTACATCGCCTGAGATTTTGATCCATGAAGGAGAGTGGATTCCTCTTGAAGGACAGTGGAAACAATTCGAGATTATTCTTCAATGAGTAGAAATACAAGCCTAGCATAAAAGGTCAGGTTATAGTGTGAAGGCCTTGCTATTTCTGTGATGCTTAGGCTGTCATTAATAACCTCTGCTTAGTTTTCAGCTGCAGGGAAAGACTGGTGTGAGCTGGCTGTCGTCTCTTCTTTCCCTTGCAGATTGAAGGATTTCTGCAGGGGGTTATCTCTCCAGTATCTATCTTATCTCAAATTCTTTTTCCAGTAATGTTGTAATGTAACAAAGTAATTTTGAACTAGAAAATACAAGATGCGGGGGTTTCTTCTGGAATTACAGACATGGATCAAGGTTTGCAGCAAGTGAATAGGCAAGTGGACAGCCAATACTCACTCTTTAACTCACCTCGGCTCCACTCCAGTGCCCACTGAGGATGACTGTCTCAGTGGACAGGCTCCTGGCAGTGCATAGCTGCATTCCCAGCAGAGCTGGAAACTCACATAACGTCTCTACCCATGGGTGTTTACTAGCTATTGTGAGAGCATTTACTTATTTTGCATGTTTATAAACTCTTGTTGGAACACAAGGCCTACATGGATTCATCTAAATCCTCATCTTTTTGATCTGGAAAACCTTCAGTATATGAAAAAATTCTATTTCATCTCTTGCTTCAGAACATCATGTATAGTTTATAACCTCGGACCCCATAGCTTAGATTTAATGGTTATCATATAACATCTGTTTAATTTTAAAATTTATATGGAGGCTTTTTTGGAAATCCCGTGGAGTTTTTCGACTTTCTGTCTTCTCTATGAACACAGAGGATGTAGAAAATTAATTTCCTGTGTAAAAATACAAGATGACAGAAGGTCCAAGGTTAAACCTATTTACAAAGAAAATCACTGCCAGTGTTTAGAAAATGCTGCTTTTATTTGAAATATTTGGAGGTGTACCTGGCTTCCCATGTCCTTGTGGTATTTAAGCATATAAGGCTTTCTGTCCAATAAACTGTAGTGAAAAACCTCCTCTGTATTATTTTTCCCTGAAGAATTGTGAACTGTCTACTCATTTGGTGATCCATTTGTTTTAATAAAGAAGACAAACCTGTAGAAGTTTCTTATTTTCCCACCCCTCTGGCCTCTTGTGAAAAGTATTACCATGCTGCAGAGGCCAGAGAGAAAACCAGATGTCACTGGCTGACATCTACTTCACTACTTTATAGCCAAGTTAGTTTACAGGAGGGTAGGAATGCAGATCTCCTTTCCTCCTATGAAAAATGAAAGGTGAAGAAACACAAAGCCCGGATATGGCTGAAGACTGTAGTAAGGGTCTCAGTGACAGTAAAGCATGATCCTTGTTTCTTCCATTTTTACTGATGCACTGGGGTAAATTAGGATAGAAAGATTTGTTATTCTGAAAGAGAAGATAAGAAAGAAAAGAAGATCTGTTGAAAGAGATCATGAATTCATCATCTCAGTCCCATTTGGGGTGGAAATCCTTATTTACTATTTCATAAAGCCAATGTAAAATGGATCAGGTTTTTATCCATTTGCAGTGTCCAGCCAATCTGTTGCAGTACAGAGAACCATGAAGGCAGCTGACACTTTCACTCCCCATCTCAGAAAAAGGAGGAAAGGCTGAACAGAAATACCTGTTGCTAGCAGGACCACCTGGATGACAGTGGGGAAGAGCATCTCAGCTCTTGAATAAGGTAGGAGATATACAGGAGGTGATACCCAGGCATCTGACAAGCACTGGGTGCGATGATGCTGTGCCCCACTGTCAGGGACATTATTACCATCCTACCCTGCTTCAGCTAGCAGGTTTTGGGCTCTCAAACCTTCTGCACCAATCCAGGAGGACAATAGCTGCTGGCAAACCAGTTCTGCCAGGGACACATGGACTACTAATGCCAGCTCAAAAAGCTTGAGAAAGTTGCAGTCTATGTCAACTAAGCAGAAAGCAAGTGAAGAAGCAGCAGGAAGAACTGCATACTGCAGAGTTTGTTTGACCCCATCTAGATGGTTGGTTCCTCTTTTTCAGGACTCCTCTGGAGACCCTGAAATAGGCTACTGTGCTGGATAATTCCTTTTTACTGTTCCCTTCCCAAAACAAGTTTTGAATTTAGATTAGAAAGGCTTACAGAAGATCTGAATTACCTACAGGACTGCTTAAAAATAGCTCTATTGGCAATTTCATGACTGCTCATGCTAAAACCTGCAAAATTGAAATCTGCAAGTAGACTGGAGGCTGCTTTAGCAGAGCAGAAGCCATGTTTGTATTAGGCACTAGCCATGACTTTGCTCCTTCAGGGACTTCCTAAATGTCAAGGTACTGACATTTCTTACTGATTTCTGTTCCAAACGCTCTTAATTTTCAGGCTCAGTTTTCACTACCTGCACTTTCCTCCTGCACTTCAGCCTTTAGACCATATTCTTTCTAGATGAGGCTCACCCATCAGCTTTTGAGTGAGCTGTAGACCCAGGAAGGTTATCAGCTGGCAAAGCAGTGACACCTTTGAATCAAATACCCTTGCAGTAAACCAGTGAAGTTTCATTGCTCCAAACAATTATGCAGAGGTTAACAAATAGATGACTTTGCTGATGAAGTTCAAGACAATACAAGACAATTTGCTCAGGCATCACTTTTCTGACAAGGTATTAAAAACAGTAAAAGCTTATTTTCATCAGTAAAAAAAATTTATGCAATTTAATGTGAGTAGAGTGTGTTGAGTTTAAAGGTGCTAGTTTTACAATCCTTTTTCGGGATAGAACCATGCTTTAATTTGAACTTATCCTAAATTGCCACTTGTTTGGTCTTTTCTTCACAATATCAGTCTTTAGGGAAGATCTAAGAATCTAATAAGGGACAACATATAATGCAGATTAACTGTCCAGAACCTAAAGAAGTAGTCTAAGACAAGGCAAGCTGGCCATGGGTAGGATTTGCTACTTTCTCCTCTTCCCTGCGTGCTTTCCCATTCTTTCAAGCCCTGGGAACATTCTTTGCAACTCAGATTATTACTGATAGCAATAAATCTTCTCAGCCTCTGCCATGGCCTCAAAGTAAAAACAGTAAAATACTTCACAAAATAAAATGTACCTGAATTAGCTGAATCTTTGATAGAGGACAGCTTATCCACAGGGAAGGATAAAAAAGGTGCAAAAACGGGAAAACATTTTGCTGCAGAAGAAAAATAAAAGAGATGTCAGAGCAGCTTAAGCTGCAGACCGAGTAATGAAGGAAATCCAACACTAATAGCATTCTATCCACCAACAGAAGTAGAGGGCTGATGACTTAAACATTTTTATTTAGACACTTTACTCTTCATTTCACTCTTTATCAGCCTGAGGGATCTCACTCTTTGTCTCTAAAATGGTTCAATGAAACAGCTCCTTTCTAAAATGAAAAATGCACTGGCAACACTCAAGCATAACCAGAGACAGGTCACCTGCTTTACAAAGCATTACTTGCTGGTTTGCCCTGTGGCATGTACAGTTTTATAGAATAATTAAGACCTTTCATAAAAAGAATGAAAGAAAAGATAAAGTTTCCTTCACTATTGCTGTAGAATAGAAAATTAGAGTGAATGTTGAAGCATTGTATGTGGTTTCTCATCTGGATAATATTAGCCAGTATTTTTTTTTATAATCTACAGTATCATACAGATTTCTGATTGCTACTGATTTTCTTATACATACATCTTCCTATTAATCATAAAATACAGTGCAATTATTTTTCTTTTTTTTTTTTGGCTAATTTATCAACTATTAAAAACCTCTTTCCCAGATTATTTTTACATGCATTTGGTGTGGCTGTAAAATAAAATGGTAATTTTCTGGTTTGTATGTAAGGAAGCTTTAAGTTATGTACTGTATTGTATTACTAAGCTGTAATAGGTAGAAAATATAACATTAGCTTAGACAGAGTGAACACCAAAACTGCATTCAAGACTACCACTCAGAGACACAATAGAAAATGTAAATAGAAAAATCTCTTTTTAAGACATCTACAAGGATAATATTAGTGTTAAAGGGAAGGATCTTGGTAGAATTTATTGAAATCTGGATCTGTTAAAAAGCATGAAATGATGGTGTTATTTTCTTCATCTTGGTAATACCAGAGAAACGATAAACACACCAGTGATCCATCTCCACTTTTACTCTCTTTTCTCATTTATATTTGTCTCAATGTCATGTTCAAATGTATTTGGACCAACACTCCCCACACAACAAATGCATAAAGTTTTCCAGGGTTTAAAATCATGTGCTTCCTCCCGCGAGTCCCTCCAAACCTACACCTGAAGAAGGAGAAGAACATGTCCTGTTCTACTTCCTCACAACAAAGAAGTGACCCCAAGTTTAGAGAATAATAAAGAAATTGCAACAATATGCCAGGAGGGCAAAACATTTTCTATTCAAAATTTCCTGTGTCCATAGCAGGAGAGAAGGCCCCCCAATAATTTTTGCTTTTTTTTTTTGCCTTTTTTTTTTTTTACAGTTTACTGGGCCCCTCCAAAGAGATGTATCATATTCACTGCTGAGTTTCATATTTTGCAGTCTGCACGAATCACGTGATGTGCAGCTTCTACTATGCCACTTGTTGTGAGGGTTCATTGTAGACCCTCTAATGAGCCTGCCATACTCCTTCAGCATGCACAGCACTGTCTTCTCAATCATGCCTTTCAAGAGATTAAGATTCAGTGATGCAATACAGCCCATGACACAAAGCCTCTTTTCAAACATTAAAGAGCCAATTGTTTTTACAACCTCCAAGCATGCACAATCTTTGCTTTACATGTCCATGCAATAAATGGCCTAAAAGTTTCATATCCTCCTTGCAATATGGAACTTGACCCTTAAAAATCCTTCATGACAATTCAACTACTAGAACGGAAATCTTTTCCCAATACCCTAAGGAATCTGGCAAAATATTTGTACTATTTCCATGTATACATGCTCCACTACACAGTCCTCCTTGCATATTACAAAAACTAACAACATTTTTGAAGCTATGTATATTCTGCCCTGTCCATAAATTATTTCAGCTGCTTCCTGACTCCTCAGAATAATTTTTTTACTCCTAGATCTGTCAGGCAGGAGCTACACTTCAGAGTGTAGCTAAAATCTCTCTTCTTAGGCCAGCACACAGCATTAACACAAGAGTCAAGAGATGGGAGACACAAAGAAACTGACCTTTATGGGCCAGTTTCCCTTACTGGGAATTGCTCAAAGATTTCTGCTTCCACTTATTCCGGGTTGCGCTTTTATAGCATGGGGCTGATATATAGCAAGCTGCTGGAGCATCAGGGCACAACACTTGGCCTGGGGCAGGGAACACCTCTACACAGTTGGCAGCCCTGGTGCAGAAATCTTAACTATTTACAGTCTTGTCTATTTCAGACCTGTCCTCCAGTTTCTCAAGATCACTTTGAGTTCTCATCTTGTCCTTTGACAAGTTGTCTTGTTCAACTTTCCTTTGTTTATTAATTGAATGAGAAAACTATCTGCCCCAAATAGTTAGAGAAAGTATAGTATCTCCAGTTCAACCAGGAAAGATTCAAGGCTTCTGGGAAATAATAATCATCTGCATCAAAAGGTGATGGGCAGGCCCTTGAAGAGACAGCAAAAGGGCTGAAGGTTGTACCTTCAGTGCACAAGCAGCACTTATAACAAAAATAACTAGTTCCAGGGAAAAAAATTCAATTGCCCTACCAAAATGGATAATCAAGATTGCAATCTACAGGATGCACAAATGAATTCTTCTCTTCCACATGGCTTTGGTAAGTCTGTAGTGCAAGAGAGGCTTGGTCCTTCCTCCAAGGACCATTCTAGTCATGAGAATGACTAGAAGAAAATTATATTCATGGAAATCCTGAAGCATTTTAAAGTTTAGATTGGAGAAGGAAAGACCAAGGAGAGACATAGTATCAGTCTTCAGCTGTGTTGAGGATGCCAGCAAAAAAAAAGAAACCCTTCTCTGTGTCCAGTAAAATTTTAAAATGTAAATTATCCTCAGTATCAGCAAGAAAAAATAAGATTAAATGTCAGAAGTTTTTTATGCCAATTGCAGAAAAGCTTTGGCAAGTTTTGCTATGGACAATGAGTTATATCCAACCGGGAAGCTAGCTAAGGGCAGAGAAGACACTCTGCAAAAAAACAAAAACAAAAACAAAAACAAACAAAAAAAAAACCCAAAAAAAACCAAAAACAAAAACAAAAAAAAAAGATGTGGAATATGGGAGTGAGGTAACTAACCCCTTTGAGCTGCCCTGGATTTCTACAAAGAAACCATGTCCTGTCCCCAGTGACATCTCAAGTGATGTAGATGTTTTAGTGAATGTCCCCACCCACCTTGCAATCCCTGATTTCAGAACGCAGATTATTCCATCCTGACCACTCCACTGGCCCTGAAGAAAAGCATATGTTTTCACAGTGCTGCAGACCTCTCTGGCATCATGCCAGGCATAGATGTGGGCTGAGGATGAGTAAGGAGTTGGTTTCATGCTTGATCTGACCATGCCAGCCCACCACGCAGCCCTGGCCCAGCACCTCCCTTTCCCAGAACCAAGCTGTGTCAAGTCAGAGTGTGCCTGTGAAACTGTCAAGGTAGGCGAGAAAAAACAGTGGAGCAGAGGTGAGAGGTGGGGAGTCAGTGCCAGCTGCAATAGAAACCTTGAGGAGAAGCAGCTGCTCCTCTAATGATGCCTCAGAAGTTAACTGTGTGGCACTGTCATCCCTTATCCTCACCCCACATGCCAGCAGACTTTTGGAAGGAGCCAACTGCTCTAGCAGTTTTTTTTCAATGTCCCCTTCTTCTTTCCACTGCACATGTACTCACACTCTTTCCTTCTGTTACCAGCCACAGGAAAACTGCCTTCTTGGGTTTCTAGAGGTTTTTTACATTGCTCAGTTGTTTTAATATAAAACCACAGCTCCTCTTGTTAGTGAATGCTAGCATTTCAAACTGTAATATAATGTGCCATAAACGACATTCCATGCCATAAAATGTTGCAGAAAGATATACTTTTACTCCTAAAAGCAGTGGCTGGATTCTGCTGAACTGAATTTAGTGGAGATTCAATCAAAACTGAGACGAAAGAAAAGAACAAGATTCCAGGTTCACTGCAGAGTTCACTCACAGTTTTTCCTGTCCCCAACAATAAGAGGATTACCTTAAATCAAGAGCATCAGTGTCAATGAGAACCAGAAAACTTAATACATAGAAGGACAAGGAGATCAAAGCTTAGCACCTGGAGAATACCACATGCTCTGGATTAATAAAACAATACACTCTGTTACATAAATCTTGAGCAAGGTTATTCATGGACAAACATACAAAAAAGAAATTACTGTAGAGCTCAGATAACAGATATTTAATACTGTGCTCTCTCTATCAGAGAATATCCTCTCACATTATAAGAGTGTTGACATAGAGCAATGAGATATTATTTTGTTTTAAACAGTTTTAGTCTAAACTTGACATTACTGTTTTTGGACCTGGATACTGCACATCTGCAAGTCAGCGGAAATACCAAAATCTTGCATGCTCCTTTGATTGTTACATTTAAGGTATCATATATGCTACCAGCTCAGCTGCTGCAAGGCATTAAAGTCCATTACTCCAAGCTTGTAAAGTACTTTGGAAATACTATAGACAAGGATTAGAGAAGATGAGTATTCCACATGGCTTCAGAAGGGATGATAAACAGAGGGTAAAAGCACTGTAGTTAAAGTGATATATTGATTGCATGTGGGGAGCAATAGCAAGAGATCCCTTCTGATGAGTATTTTGTTGAATGTTTTTGAATTATATGCTTTTATCAAGAAGTTATGCTTCTAAGATCAGCTATTTTTAACAGTGCCATAGTCTAAGAACTACTGATTGGCTGAAAATCAGCAAACTCAAGAAGTCTAAACTTGGAGAATATTTTAGTTTTGGACTTTAGTTGTGGGATAATTTAGAAGGGTTTGGAATAAAGGAGAAGTTTAGAAGGATAAGTTTAGAAGGATAGACCAAATAAGTTTCACAAAGAAATACAACAATCATCTCAAAAAATAATGTCCTTTTATATGTTATCTAATCATAAAGTGGTCCTTTGGTTTATCAGTTTGGTTTATCAATGAGGAGGCATATTTTCCCACAAATACAAAAATAGCATCCAAACACCAGGTATGTGACATTGTGACCTACAGATATCACAGAGAGCCACTCATCTGTGTAATATAACCATTGCAGGAGAAAAGCAATTCTTTATTATAGGAAAACACCACAGGACAGGAAAAGAAAAGGAATAAGGGTCCCTCTCTCCAGAATCCAGAGTCATCCAAGAAAGCTGCCATCTTGGATGCAGTACCTCCTAGCAGTGCTAGCAAAATCTCCTTTCAACAAGTCAGGTTCAAGCTTCACATGGCATTCAAGGCCTCTGCCAATTTTGCTAATTTCTATTTACTGAAGGCCAGCAAATCCCTCTGCTATAATCAGGTATAGTGCCCACATGGCTACTATGGAATAAGCAAGTCTTTTATGAGCTTGAGATCCAGTCTAGGGAGAGTCACAAAGGCTGACAATATGTCAGTTCAGAAGTTCACACAATGACATAGATTCTGAAAAAACGTATTTCCAAACACTAGCAAAAAAATCCCAAACAATGAATCATCAATCCATCAATTAAATGTGCATTTAAGAAAATGGTTTTGCTGTGTTTTGTGGTTTAAACCCAGCCAGCAACCAAGTACCACACAGCCATTCATTCAAACCCCCACTAGCAGGACCGGGGACAGAATCAGGATGAAAGCTGCAAATCTCGTGGGCTGAGATAGAAATAGTTTAATAGAGAAAGCAAAGGCTATGCACACAAGAAAAGCAAAACAAGGGTGCTTCCCATAGACTGGCAGGTGTTCAGCCATCTCTTGGAGAGCAGGGCCCCATCACTTAACAGTGATTTGGGAAGACAAATTACATAACCACAAATGTCCCCCCTTTCATTTTTCAACTTTATACACTGATGCCACGTGGCCTGGAGTATCCCTTTGGTCAGCTGGGGTCTCCTGTCCTGGCTATGTCTCCTCCCAACCTGCCAAGCACTCCCAATCCCCTCCCCAGTGTGGCAGTACCAAAAAAACGCCTGTGCTCTGTGCAAGCTCTGCTCAGCAGTAACAAAAACATTTCTGTATTATCAACCCTGAGTTCAACACAAATCCAAAACACGGCCCCATAGCAGCCACTGTGAGGAAAATTAATTCTATTTCAGCCCAAACTGTGAAAATAAGCTGAGGTCATGTATGGTTACCATTGTTTCTTCAGTGCTTTTCAGTACTCTGTCATTTTACATGTGTAAACTGGGCCATGGTATGGCATTATTAATTTGACACAAAAGACTTGAAAGACTGTATACTAAGGTTGAACTAGGTGACCTCCTGAGATCCCTTCCCATCTGGTTTTTCTTGTGATCCTATGGTCTTACTCCAAGTTATTTCTTTTAGAAGGAGATGAAGAATTAGTAGGACAGAAGGAGCAAATTTTTGTTGGTATCTGATTCAGTGCCAAAAAATTTGAACTGATAGTAGACAGCAACAAGACTCTCAGGGGAGGGTGAGAGCTGGTGAACAGAAAGGAAGACAGTTAATTACAAGCATGGGAAGGACTCAGGCCTGGAGGGCTCTTCAAGACAGTATCCATGGCATGGATATATTCCCATAAGTATGGATGCCAAACCCATGCTGAGACAGGGAAGCAGCAGAGGAAATGCTAGAGCTGCCCTGCATACCCAACGCTGCCTTCTCACTTAGGCTGGACGTGGTTCTGAGACCAAACCAAACTCCATCTTGGTCTCCTGCCAGCCAACACTCTTCACCAAAAAGTGCCTGGGTTTTACTATTACACCTCTAAGTTTGAGAGGCAATTGTTTAAGCACTGGAGAAAGGCTTTTTATCTACTCAGTGGCATAATTGATAGCTTGGTGTTGGAAACAGGGATCTGCCATAGGCAATTGCTTCCCAGGCCCTCTTGTAAACCTGTTTCATGGTCCAGGCTGCTCCTGGACCCAGTTTACTTCTACTTCAATTGCATTTTATATAGTAGTGTGAATTCCAATGGACATAGTGAGAGTTAATTAATGTCAGTCAAACTGCTGAATTCTTCTAATGTAAAATATGGAGTGGCTGTAAATTAAAGGTACAATAACAAATACCTCCACAGTCTTTAGATAGTCTCATTTCAGTAGAGCTGCAGGGGAAATGTAGGAATGATAATAAATACATCATAAACATTAAAGAGCTATAAAATAGCCACATATAGATTCAATAAAACCTAATATAGAAATAATTCAAGCTGGGCTGAAAAGCAAATACCACCTACTACTGAAGGATTTTGCAGTACCTTGGGATCTCAGGAAAAGAGGTTGATATCGCAGCTGCATTGTGTGTTTTTATTGGATCTGACTTTCCCAGAAGGTCATTCTGCCATGTCTTTTGGAAAGTCCTTTGAGTAGTCATGTATCAAACTTCTTGTTTTTTTATAATTGAAATGGTTCACTTGGAATTCTTTGGTATTACCAGGTCTGTTATGAGACCAAAAACAACTGTGTCTCTAAGAGAAATAGATTGCACCATTTAGAGCTGAAATGACACTGACAGAACACTTTCCTCCTCTTAAAGTTGTTTACTATGTACAACTTCAAACTTTCAGACGTCCACTTGAGTTTTGAGGTAAGTATATTTTATATCAAAAAAAGACTCCATGCCAGAAAGCTCTAAATATCAGAGAAATCTCAGTATGGCATTCTGGTAGTATTGCAAAAATGTGTCTTTTACCAAAGGTGAGCCTGTCAAAGTCTTAGAATTACTTTTCTCATTCATCATCATGAGCAGACAGAAGAGCCACACAGATCAGAATGACTTTTCCATAAGCCTTTGGTAGATTTATAATCATGGCCAAGGCTTTTCCATGAAGGGATTTTGCTTAGCAAGTTTTCCCAGCTTTTCAGCTGCTGCCAGGATGTCCTGGGTGCAGTTCAGGAGAGGCAGGGGTGCAAGCCTGTGCCCGGGCTCCCGTCACACTGAAAGTATGGGGCTGCCAGCTCTGCTGGCAAACTCCTGGGGGCTGCTCTGGTTTGCCAGGGCTAGCAGAGCTCTGAGTCACCTTCCTCTCACCAGCATGCTGGTGACTGCAGGCTGACACCAGGAGCACAAAAGCACACAACCCTTTTTCTGTGTTCACCACCACCCCAGAGGGTCGCTGACCTATGGTGAGGGCAAATGCAGAGCCATTTGCATCCCTCCCACCCAATGACCTGCCCAAAGAACAGGCTCTCAGAAGCCTCTTTAACCATGTACAGCTCAGACATAATCATCTCCAACTGTCATTCACATGAATCTTAGTGGTTTCAAAGAATTTGTGGTATGGGTGAGATTTTTTTACTTATTTCCACAAAGGAAATCAAGGATATTTCTAAGCATTTCTATTCAGATGAAATAGACTTCACAGTTGTCAACAGCTGTCTCCCAAATTAGTTTAGAGCTACCACACTGTCAAAACCCCCAGTCTTCTGGATCCTGCATGACAGAGGAGGCTACTAATCTTAAGATTAGCAATTATTTTATGTTAAGTCAATATTGGGGTAGCCATTTTAGAAACTTCAAGTGTTAGCTGAGATGTTTGGGGTGAAATGTACTCAGAGACTCTATTATGCCAGAGGAAGAAAGCAACTCAGGTACAGAAGAATGTAATCCTTTTTCAAATATTAGTCCTGGGAGTACTTTTATCACCAAATGTTCAGATTCAAATTGAATTACATATTTTCATCATAGGTCTACATTCCTGTGTCCTGGTTCTAAAATGAAATTGTTTATACAGACAAAAAATAGTTGATCTTACAGCATGGCAGGGGAAAAAAATATACTTTACTTCTGACTTTTCTCAATACATTCTTTCCTAAGCCAATCTCCTATAGCTGGCACATAGAGCTCTTTTTAGTGTGGTGCATAAAGTGTAGCCCATGCAATGCCTTATCTTCACAAGTCCTGGCAGATATGGTATACAGCATAGATTCTCCCAAGCTTTTAAACTGAATTAGTAATGACCTATGTGAGATGTAACACCAGTCCCAGGCTCCCAAAGTGGAGCAATGTCACCTGTGTAAGGGGACTTTCAGTCAGGCCACCAACTTCCACCAAAATCTCTGCTATCACCATTATCATTCCGTGCCCTCACCTCTTCATGTGCAAAGGGAGGGTAGTGAAATGAAGGTGTTACATGCAATAAATGGAAAGGAGTTGCCTGCAAAATGAGGCTTGCATAGAGAAGTCTGTTGGGAGCCAAGGCATTCAAAACTACACATGTGAGTGGTCAGAAAACACTCTTGCTCTCTAGTGGCAGGGAGCAGCTGCGGCAAACAAAACCTCCTGACTCCAACCATAGTGCCAGCGAATGGAGCACCCAACGCAGCTGGGAAAACAGACATTTTATTGACAATTCAAGAGCGAGCCTTGCTTTCAGTTGTAAAAGTACTTCCTTGTTGCTTCCATGTTGCTTCCTAAAACATGGCCAAAAATATCAATTCTTTCAAAAGCTGTGCAGTACCTGAGACAGTCCTCCTGGAGCACCAGAAGCATTTCAGAGGTTCTTATCTGAACTGGGTCCTTGAGTTTTTAAATTCTTAGACACGGCTACTATGAATATACCACTTATATTGTCACTTCCAGCAAGTCCAGGTGTTCACTGGGTCACGTACTGAAGCCAGGGGTTCTTTCCAGCCCATAGTTTTGCTGGCTTCCATTAGGTGACGCACAATTTGAGCCAAGTCTTCTGCATGTTTTAACAATGTGCATGTTTAACAGAGACGGTTTATGGCAGCCTGTGAACACTGTGAACTTAGTAAATGAGAAACAAAAATAGAACTAAACCAAACCTCCAGATTTGATCCAAACCTCACAGTGGGAGCCTTCCCATGTTACAGTCTGGGGGAAAAAAACAACAACTTATTTATACGCACTCCTGAACTTTCAAAATTCTCATTAAAAAAGCTGAATCCAAACCTTGCAGCTTGCATCCATGTCAGCTGAGACAAAGTCTGGACTTGAAATGATGCACATGAAAGAGCACAGATCTGCACTGTTACTCACCATTATTTTCTTAGATGGTTTGAAGGATTGCAATGCAGGAAATTCACTGTAATTTGTTCAGTGATTTTTGTCCACCCAGCAAAATGAAGCTTTATGAGCCATTTCTGTAGAAAATACCCAAAAATTAGCTTCTTTTGTAGATCTATTCATTGGATGAATGAAGAGGGAAAATAAGAGAACTTTTCTTCTACGGAGGCCTTTAATCACATTTTTAAGTAGTGGCAGAAACATGGAACACAGGGTGTTCATTGCTTATGCAGAGCATTCAAAAGGAAAGATTTATAAGATAGTATAAAAAGTCTGTTATGTAATTTAATTGTAAACTTGCTATTGCCAAGATATTGTAATATCAAATAAAGCCATACATACAAAGAGCTTTGAATGCTGACAGGATTCTGCAGAAATATGAGCTAATTAACAAATCCAATTAAGATCTCACTTATTCTGTAATTTTTTCACATTGAAATGTAGTGGTCTTGGAGTTAAAAAATCTGAAATAAAATTGTAGACAGTCATATGGCTTTTTAAATTGTGTGAGTACTTCTGTGCATATAAAGAAATACTTTGGTAAACTCAGTTTCTGATGTAGTGAATTAAAGTCTAAGTGTGTTTGTCTACTTTGCTAGAAGAAAACAAGTAACTGGAGTATGGAAGAATGTAATCCTTCTTTAAATATTATTCCTGGGAGTACTTTTATCACCAAATATTCCACTTCAAATTGAATTATATATTTTCATCACAGGTCCACATTCCTGGGGCTTGGTTCTGAAATGAAATTGTTTATACAGACAGAAAATAGTTTATTTTATATCATGGCAGAGAAAGATTTTGGGTTGTATTTCTCCCCATAACTGGGACTATTCTCCCCATAACCTCTCAGAGTCAACCTTTTACAGCCTGCATATAAGTTGTTATGCAGTTCGGTGCAAATGCAGAGCAGCAGATGTACTGCATATCAAATAGAAACACAGAATTAATTTCCTTTTTATGAATAAATGACATTTTGTATGGACAGGTATGGATCTTATGACTACAGAGGGACTCAGACTGAAATTTGTGGGAACCTCAACTGAACTGCAGGGGGAAATATTGGATGGTAAGTTGGAGATGGGCTTAAAAATCAGTGCTGTTTTGTAAAAAAAAAAAAAGATCTGCATCTTCATAATAAAAATTGTTGTCCCCTTGTGCTGTTCTGCAACTGTTCTGTCCTATTAGGTCAATGACATGAGCCAGCAGAGATGACGATGTTTGGATGCAGGAAAGGCTGTGGATGTTGTCTATTTAGCCTCCAGCAGGCCCTTTGGCACTGTCTCCCCCAGCACACTCCTGGAGAAGCTGCAGCCCACGGCTGGGACAGGAGCACTCTGTGCTGGGCTCAGAACTGGCTGATGGCCGGCCCAGAGAGTGCTGGTGAGCGGGGCTGCATCCAGCTGGGGCCAGGCACCAGTGGTGTCCCTCAGGGCTCTGTGCTGGGCCAGCTCTGTTCAATATCTTTATTGAGGACATGGATGAGGGGATTCAGTCCTTCATTAAAAAGTTGCAGATGGCACTAAACTGGGAGCTTGTGTCGATCTCTTGAAAGGTAGGAGGGCTCTGCAGAGAGGCTTAGATCAGTTGGATGGATGGGCAGAGTACAACAGCATGAAGTTTAATAAGTCTAAGTGCCAAGTTCTACATTTTGGCTACAAAAATCCCCTACAATGTTACAAGCAGGGGACAGTGTGGTTGGACAGTGCCCAGGCAGAAAGGGACCTGGGGGTGCTGGTTGACAGCTGGTTGAATACGAGCCAGCCGTGTGCCCTGGTGGCCAAGAAGGCCAAGGGCATCCTGGCCTGTGTCAGGATTTGTGTGGCCAGCAGGAGCAGGGAGGTCATTCTCCCCCTGAACTCGGCACTGGTGAGGCCACACCTTGAGTGCTGTGTCCAGTTCTGGGCCCTCAGTTTGGGAAGGACATTGAGATGCTTGAGCACATCCAGAGGAGGCAACGAGGCTGGTGAGGGGCTTGGAACACAAACCCTGTGAGGAACATTTGAAGGAACGGGGGTTGTTTAGCCTGGAGAAGAGGAGGCTTGCAGGTGACCTTATTGATCTCTACAACTTCCTGAAGGGAGGTTGTAGGCAGGTGAGGGTCGGTCTCTTCCACCGGGCAGCAGCTGACAGAACAAGGGGACACAGTCTCAAGCTACGTCAGGGAAGATATAGGTTGGATATTAGGAAATACATTTTCACTGAAAGAATAATAAAATACTGGAATTGTCTTCCCAGGGAGGTGGTAGAATCACCATCTCCGGATGTGTTTAAAAGAAGATGGGACGTGGCACTTGGTGCTATAGTCTAGTTGAGGTGTTAGGGCATAGGTTGGACTTGATGATCTTAGAGCCTCATTATTCTGTGATTCTGCGATTCTGTGAAAGTAAATATGAAGCTGAATTCTGGTGTATCAGACAAGTATTTCTCCAGACTGTTCAAAAAATGAAGATTTATGACCACTGAGAGACAATCTTGTTCAAATTCCCGTTGTTACAGCTGAGCCCTTTGCATACATTACCCTGCTTCCTCACAGATTACTGGTTTTGGGTTCCGTCTCCCAAAGGACTTGCCCCTTGTCTCATTTGCTTCATTGCAGGCAGGTAGGGCTCAATCTGCAATCTGTTACTGTACCACAATATGAGCCTCACAGAACAAAAAGGGGTCATTATTTCTTTGCTTAGATCACAGCATTTTTACAGTCTTATCCCAATAGGACTCTATGGCAAAAAAGGACGCTTGAGCTGACACAAACTGAGTTCTTGCATCAGATAGCAGATAGCACATTGACACCATCAGTCAACAAATGCCACAGGTACTGGTTCTTCTCTTCCATTTCCATCTGTTTGCATGGAATGTGAGCAGCTCCTTACCCTCTGGCCAGGTGGAAGCAGCTCTGCAGAGGATCTTCACAAATGCTCTGGTACCAGAACTCCAGAATAAAGTGTCTAGGAACATCTGGTTAGTTTAGGAAGATGTGGACAGTTAGAAAGTCACAGACAGTACAGATGGAGAAGGTCATCTTGAGAATGATTTTTTGTTCTGAGGAGAGCATATTTTGTCTTGGGGCTGACATCTACAATGTTTGCACTGTGGGTCAGCTAAGGGGGAAAGGAGTGTTGTTCAGTGGTCCTTGAAAGACAGGTATGTTATACCTCTGTGATGCTAAATGCTTTTGCAGAGAGACAGTACAGAGAGGATAAGGGAGTTAAAGCTGAACAGGGGAAGGAGTGCAACTGGTGTAGATGTGAGTTAATAGTACAATTTGTGTCAAAACCCTTCCACTCATGCTCTGTACAGGCCAAAGCAATCCTGTTTTTTTATTAGATCTGTTGTGATTTCTTGTACCAAGTACCCTAAATACTTGTATAATTTACAGCTGCTCAGAGGACCAGACATTTGTTCTGATCCTGCTTCCCCTGCAAGACCGGAGAGAGCTTGATGAGTTAATGGAGCTGAACTTTGGGTTTCATTTCTTACAGAAAATTGTGTTCTATTCTCATAGGAACTGCTCCACAAATTTAAGCTAAGTGAGGTAAGTGGGAGAAATTAGAGGATTTGCTGCTAAACCCCATTAACATGCTGACAGAGCAACTATGGAGTAAGAATACAGGGTGCCCTGTATCACCACCACAATAACACATGCAACCTGCAAGCAGATAATACTTTCTGTTTCAAAATTACTCATGTGTTTTTACTTAGTGCTGTGTTCCAATATCATCTCCCATGGTGGAAAGAGAAGATATGGTAAAAGCATATTCAGTGCTCCCCTCTTCTCTGATCCTTGTGTTACTTCTGGTCTTGTGTTACTGCCTGTCCTTACTGAATACAGTAAATTGAATAAAAGTCACAGACAATTCTGAAATGCTGCAGAGATATTGATTTAAATTAAGGATAAACCCTGAAAAATGCTCCACAAATTATACTGATAAGCAAGGGAAAATATGTGAGAATTCAAAGTAAAGAAGGAAAGGATTGAAAATGTGACTTAAATGGCACAGCGTTCTAAAATACATTTGTAATCATTTCAGGGATTACAGGAAAAATTCCACCCACAAAAGTTAGAGTCTATTTCTGAACTAACATCCAGTGATTCTTCTGGAAAAAAACCTGTGGCTGTAGTCTTTTACTATTTTTTCCTTCCACTACTGGGAGGACTGGAGAGTAAAAAGGGAAAATGAGAGCTTATGTGCACAAACATTTCCCAAGAAGTCAGTTCTCTTCCCTAAGGAATGGTCAGAACTTTGCCAGCTGTCATTTTATGTTCTCCAAGGGCTCTTTCCACTTCCACAGTTCCAGTACTTTGTCCTATAGTTTTTGCCTGTCTAGGCAAAAACAAGGAAAGGGAAGAAGCTGTTGGTTTGGTTGTAGAATGTGCCTATTTTGCACATCAAATGGAAGACATAGATATCTTAATTTGTTCTTAAGACATTCTGCATTTTCTTGTGCTTTTTCCATTATCATTTTTATAGCTGAGATTTCTGTAAGGATTCACAGTGAGTCATTTTATGAGGCAGGTCTGTACCATCTGCTCTAAAGAGTTTCCTATCACTCTAGACATTACGTATCTCCTCATGGCAGCCTGGACACTGTAGGGAAATTGCCAAGCCAGGTCACATGCCAGCGGGCCATCATTCATCCAGAAGAAGGCGGGCAAAATCTGCTTACAATTAAGTTCAACCCTTGGTTCTGGATAACATGTCCCTGTGGCTAAAATTCCTTCCTGCCAGCCCCCTACAGGGCTCAGAAGGAGTCCAAGGAGGGTCTGACTAGAGACAGGAGGTCCTGGCCTATCTCTTTCCTTCTCGCACTTTTTCAAATTTCCTCTCTTTTTTTTTGTAAGGAACAATATGTTCTTGCATTGTGTCATGCTGGCAGTAAGCAAAGCTGCTGCTTTAAAGCTTTTCAAAAGGAGCATAGCTAAATGCCAAGATGTTCATGGTTTTTAATGAAAAAAATATAAAACTTCAGAGAGAGGGGGAAAAAGTCAGATTATAAAATACATTAGTCTAAGCTTCTAATTTGCAAAAGGAAAAATTTTACTGGAGGTATTATATATATAGAAAGGAGCCAGAATATAAATAGTGTAAATGGAGCTACTCTGTTACATGCAGAGCTCTGTTTAACAGTAGAAAAAATGCATTAAAATACCTTCCAGTACAACCCTGCTCTTGTAGCACAATATAGTTAAAGCATAGTAGTTCTTGTGTGGTAGAACCCAGTGTAGCAGCAGATCATATGAGGTTCAGGACAATAGAAATTCAGGGCAATTTCACTGACAATAGAAAAACTGATCTTTAAACATGATCTGAATCTGGCTATGAGAAAATACATGACAATTTAGAAAATACAACAAATCATTAGGAATTCCCTACCGCTTTGCTTTACTAGCCAAGACTTAAATACAACTTTGCCTCATGTTCTTGGCAACTTCAGTTGCAGATACTCAAGGATAAGGAGTGTTCGTGGTGTATTCCCCTGGAGCTCGAGTGTGGGACACCAAGTGGCTGCACCTAGGTCTACTCAGGAAGTCAGGAAGTGCTCTCAGACTACTTTCAATGTGAAACCTCTCTTAAACAAGCAATTGTAATTTTGGGCCACTGTCCATTCTTTATTTTGGCATGTCTCAGTGTAACTAAAATCAGTATGGCTGGGCAAGCAAGTCACAGCAGCTTACACCCCTCTGCAGACTACTGCATCAGCAAATTTATGAGTTTTCAGTCCAGAGGTGCCTTCTACAAATCTCAGGGTATCCAAGGTAAAACCTCAGAAACTGGACACACTTCAGCTCTGTCAGACAGGCCAAAACATATAGTTTTTCATCGTAAACAGTTATTTTCATGATCACTGAAAAGACTGCTGTCAGTGTAGAGTAACTGAAAGTGGTCCAGCTGGAAGAGGAAAATGTCTTATCTTGTAATAGATGCTTTCCTTTTTACCTGGTCTCAACACTGCTATGAGATGGGAGAATAAGCAAAACACAAAGTACCATCACCTACAAATTAGGAACTGAATGATCTTTTCTGTTAAGACTTCTTCTTGGTAAGTAGTCTTAGAAAACAATGTCTTTACAATTGGTGATGGCATCAGAAGCAATAGCACTTAGTAAAGAGAAATGCAGATGATATTTCATACAGAGGCATTTGAATCCATGGAAGGTTCTGCTCCATAACTTTTGTGAGTTTCCCAGAGCTTAAAGGGGAAAAAAAAAAAAAGAAAACAAAGCTTATTTTTAAAGTTCGTGTTTTTTCACCTATCATGGTACATTTTCATAACTGCAGGAGAGTGGATGTTGCGGGAGTGAGGCAACAGTTTTAGGAATGTGATCTTGAGGACAAAGTGACGCTGTCTGAGACTCAAGATGGTTTGGTGTCAGTAAAAAGTTTCTGTTCCAGTTGCTTTGTTCTTTAAAGGAACAAAATAGTGAACCAGCTCAGTAGTCTAGAGGGACATGCACGTGTGGCTGGAAAGATTCATTGCAGTTTCTGAGCCTTGTTAGGTCTGATCCAGCTGGAAAAGAAAAACAGTTTCTCTGTTACCTGCAAGCTGCTACATAACTGAGTCAGCGGGGGAGCACCGCAAGGCTCAACACTTTGGTTTAAATTCATTTCCAAGCACGTGCTGTCGGGTTACAGCTTTTGTTTAAAGAGGCTCGTACAGAACTGACTCTTGGTTCATCTGAACTCTGCTATGTCAGCATATATCCAAAACAATCTGCTGAGACTTCTGCATTCAGCATCTTGTCCTGAAAAGCGCTTGCTCTGGCCAGCACTGCTCATAACTCACTCACTAGCTGGGCAGGCAAGAGTATAATGATTTATGCAAAGAATACTCCTCACCTATACCCAGAGGATAATCCTACCTGTGGGATCATGGGATAATTACCAAAACCTGGAGGACCACAGGACTTCTTCTATGGTCTGAGCTAGGATGTTCACTATTGCTTGACTTATTAACTCTCTCCCCAAACTTCACAGAATGCAGAAGAAACACACTGCAACCAAATCATAGATTGGAGCAACATCACTCAGTTGGTTTTGCAGAGTGAAATTAAAAATAGCTTCATCAGAAAACTTCTCATCTCTGAATCACAGAACATACCTGCAGAGAAGCAAGTCATAGAACCACAGAATATCCTGAGTAGGAAAGGATCTAAAAGGATCATCAAGTCCAACACCTGGCCCTGCCCAAGACACCCCAAGAAACACAATACTTGCCCACGGGTATTGTCCAATTGCTTCTTGAACTCCGTCAGGCCGGCGCTGTGACCGCTGCACAGGAGAGCCTGTTCCGGTGTCCAGCCACGCTTTGGGTGAAGAACCTTTTGACCATATCCATCCTGAACCCTCCTAATGCATTCCACCAGGACTTGTCACTCACCAGATCTGTACCTGGCCCTGCTCTGCCCCTTGCAGGGAAGTTGTAACTGGAATGAGGTCTCCCCTCAGTCTCCTCCAGGATGAGCAAGCCAAGTGACCTCAGCCGATTGTCATACGGCTTCCCCTCACAACTGAACTAAATATGCTAATGGAGGGAACTGTCAGATGCAGGATAAAAGGATAATAAGATTGTGAAAGAGGAGAGCAGAGTAACTTCACAAGAAAGGCACAGGTATACAACTGCAGAAGATATAGGAAAAAATAGAGATGCAAGAGAAAAAAAGAAGAAAACGAAGCTATATATATATATATATATAGTGAAAAAACATACACAAACAGAAATGTACATAAAATGAAAATGTGGTAGGAAATTAAGGCTTGTGCTTAATTGTATTCGTATCTGGTACACAGTAATTTCAGAATTTATGTTATCACTATCTCTTTTTCTAATATTGAATTTTGACCCGAGGAAATCCCTAGTAACAGGTCATATGTCCATTGTACTTTGTCCTTGTCCCAGTGAACTACTAGAAAACTGTCTCTGGATTTTTTAACTAGAGAAGGTAGTGATTTACAATCTAGATTAATTTTGATGAAGAAAGCAGAGAGAAGAAAAATTCTTTGACAGCTGCTGTCAGGTGAGGCTGGTCTTCTCCAACAAGCTAGGCTGGGTCAAGGCAAGGCCAAAAGTCTGTAAGAAGTAGAATAAAATGACATTGGGAAAAAGCAATTCAAAAGGCTTCCTACTGGTCTCTGCTTGCTGAGACTGTGAAATAACGCTTACTGCAGGCTGCATGGATGGGGGAGGGCCTGACAGCTCCAGCAGCAGGAGCCTTGCACATCCAGAACTTCACTCAGGGAAAGTCTGGTCACAGCTGGGGCACATGTCATTTCTTCTCTAAGTCTTGTCTTTACCAGCCAAGTCTTTTACAGAAGCAGCTGCAGGAAGCTGGACAGGCTTTTATCTACTGTTGTCAGTTTCTGGAAAACTTAAATCCTTGGGTATATGTATTTCTGCCCTTGATTTTTCAGGTGGTATTTCAGAACTGCTGACTTCTTTCCTTTTGAACAGTTTGAACAATAAGATGACAGGAAAAAAAAAAGGCAAAAAGTTAAAATTTTAGACAGAAATTCCCTACTGAAACTAGTAGTTCAGAAAATAACTGTAGTTGAGCCCAGTTCTTTTTATCCCAAATCAGCTTGTTCATCTATAAGATTAATAGTATGGGGAGAGTAAGCCAGGATGAGAAATTATTCTGTTCTGTATACCTTAAATAACTAGAAAAATGCAATTTTTCTTCAGAAATCAGATATGAACAAAGATGACACTTCGCAGGTGTTTTGCTGTAAGACCTCCCACAGTCAGACCTTTTCTCTTTAACTGTAGTAAGTTCTTGTTTAGTTTTTGTGTCCTTCTCCCCATCCTCCCACCTTGCATGTGCTTGACCCTCATTAGCCGAAGCTGCCATGTAAACTCAAGAACAGAGAACATATTTACTAAGTGGTCCTGTCTAAACTCAATGAGTGCTTCAACCCTTGACTTATACAACGATTTAAGAGGTGTTGCCTGACATCTTTTCCACAGTGAGTACATTGCTTTTGGAACATGTAACTCTGTGGGTAAAAAGTGGTAGATCCCATGGAGAAACCTAGCAGGGGACTTATGGCTTCTGCTTTTATAATTTCTCAACAACTGAACTACAATTAACACAGCTCAGGGAGATAATAATAAACAGAGCTGCCATCAAATTAAGTAAGGCACTTCCCATATGTCTGCACTTCTTTTATATGCATGTTAAGCAGACGGAGGGAAGCAGAGAGCATTCATATCAAGTAATAAATAACAGACCCAGGGGTTCTTGGAAAACAAATGGAATAATTATGGAGAAGTTAAGTATCATTATTATGATTATTTATTATTAAAAGCTATGCAGTAGGAAAAAGCAGTATCAGGTGATTACGGCTATGTACATAGAGAACTTTCAACATTTAATGTAAAAAATTCCCTCATGTCAAACCAATAATCACCCTTCCAAAATTATGCCATAGAGAGTCATATATATGGAGTGTTGAGAATAAATCTTTTGATTCCCTGTTGTAATGTGGAAATTGTCACCTCTCACATGAAGGCTGCTGCTGCAGGACCTTGTGGCAGCTGAAAAGCATATGTTGTGCTTCCCTCACCTTCTCCTTCACAGTTCCTTACAGTTTCTTGAAATCTCTCTTGATAAATGTCTTCAGAAAAATATTTTATGAGGTGCTTACCTATAAAAATATATCTTTCTAGGCCATGTACACAATAAGGCCTTAAACACTAACCACACACAAGAAACACTGTTCATTTGGTCCAGCATGTAGATGCTGAAGGAAATAGAAAGCCATCAGTGCTCTGTCAGAGTCAAGGTGGAACATATTAGCAGTTTGTTGTAACTTGATGTTGTTCACCTGCTGCCAGAGAGGAGCAAAGTCCCTCACAGATGATGCCCTTTTGTTTAAATGGCCATTTGTGTCTGAAGATATACAGCCTGAAAAGAGCAGAATGTGTGATCAAAGACATGGGGCAGCTTCCATAAGAAGAAAAACTAAATACACTTGGACTCCTTGGTGAAAAGGAGGAGATGGTCCAGGTCTAATAATAAATATCAGGAATAGTTTGAAGAAGGTATTGGGAAACTTTTTTTCTTTTTTGCATAGCACAGGGACAAGCAACCAAGTTTAGAGCAAACAGAGACAAGTCATTTTAAAGCCAGCACACAAATATTCTGTAGAGTTAATTCTCAAAATTCATAGCAAAGCTAAGGAATAGAAATACCTTTAAAAGCAGAATAACGCTGAATTAGTAAATCCCACTTTTACCTGTGCAGTGCTCTTTAGTAATTCAGAGAAATATCAGCTCAATTATGACCCACAGGGAAAAAGAATTATTTTTAAATCCCTGGGAAATATTTCTATTGTATTTAACATCTCCCAAATATCATGGCCATTATAGTCCCATTTCAGGTGGAGCTCATTACTGATGACTCCAAAGACAAACAGGCTGAGCCAGTTAGATGTGGTGGTAACACCTCTGTGAAAACAGATCTAAGAAGAAAGAAAAAAAGTTGTTGTGATTGCACAGTTGTAATTGTGGCCAGAGAAAAGCAGAGCGAGAACTTGTGAGAAGAACAGCCCTGTGGACACAGGTCAGTGAAGAAGGAGGGGCAGGAGATGTTCCAAATGCTGAGATTCCCCTGCAGCCCATGGTGAGACAGCCCTGCCCCTGCTGCCCAAGGAGATCCTTGGGGAGAGCAGAGATCCAACTGCAGCCCATGGGGGAGCCCATGCTGGTGTAGGTGGATGTCTGGAGGAGGCTGTGACCCCGTGGGAGACCCATGGAGAGAGGCCCTGCTGCCAGGCTGGAGCAGCCTGTCCTTGGAGGGCTGCACCCGTGGAAGAGTGACCTGCTGCAGCAGTTTGGGGAGGACTGTCTGCCCGTGGGATGGACTCAGTGCAGAAGTTCATGGAGATCTGGCTCCCATGGGAGGGGACCCCACAGTGCAGCAGGGGAAGGACTCCTCTCCCTGAGCAGGGGGAGAAGCCATGGTCATGGGCTGGCCATAACCCCCATTCCCTGTGTCCCTGTGCCACCGGGGGAGGAGGTAGAGCTGGGAAGGAGGGAGGGGTGGGGAGAAGGTGTTTTCTCATTATCTTGCTCTGATTTTGCTAGTAATCAATTAAATTAATATCTCTAATTAGAGCTTGCCCATAGTGGCATTTGAGGACGGATCTCTCCCTGTCCTTATCACAATCCAATTAAATGGAAGTGTTTGTTAAATTTTCTCTCCCCTGTCCAGCTGCAGAGGGGAGTGAGTGAGGGGCTTTGTTGGCTGCTGGGCATCTGGCCAGGGTCAAGCCACTACACATCATTTAGCATGTTTTCTATGTCACACTTGAACCTCACACTTCTCTCAGGGAATCAGCCTCTGATTCTCTAAAAGAAGCAGCTTTATTTACTGTTACTATTCAATTCAGAAGAAAATTTCAAGATGTATGACTTTCAAGGGACATCAAATATCAGAGCAACCTGACCACCAGTACTGTTCATTCAGTCTTCTCAATATACTGTGAATATTCTTCTAAATCCTGAAGTGGTTCTTTTCCCCCAATAAAAATATGACATCTTTTCCCCCATACCAATACACAATCCATGTACTCAGACTGAATCACAAAATCATAAGAGGTGGCACACTTACAGCTTGATGCAACATAGCAGCTCAATTCACAATTTTGATAAAATTATTTCAGCTATAAAAGAAGAAAGAAACATCAGTGGATGAGGAAATGTGTTTTGTTTGTTCTTGTTTCACAGTAAAAAGAGCAAAAACATATTGTCAGCATATTCTTAAATATAGATGATTCTATACAGCCACTGTCCTTTGCATTGAGTTTTGCAAGGCTGCAAATTGCTGATACAGTGCTGCACATTAGTACTGATACAGTGCTGCATGCTATTTCAGTAGTTCTTTAGTTTAAAACAAATAAAATTACAATATCAAAGAAAATATAATACAGAGGGAAAATGTAAACAGCACTGCAAAGGTGCTATTCCCTCTTCTGTTAGTCACAGAATGGTCTTTACAGACGTTCTTTGGATTAGAATTATAACCAATTTCAGGCAGGAAGAGAGTAGCAACGTCTAAGTTCTGACATGCAGTAAGTACTTGAATTTTATTTTGATATTTTTAAGAAGATTGCAAAAAATTACTTTTTTTTTCTGGTTTTAAGAGAAAGAATAGCAGCAGAAAGACGTTAGATTTACTTTGAAATTCTTGGCTTATATTTTAAGGGAGTTCATCTACTGTAATACCAATTTGCTTTAACTCTAAAAAAATATGTAAGATATTGGCTTGTTATAGCCAGGGGCAATTTGTCTGTTGTGTTTGTGACTTATTTAGAGACGTTCTTTGAGATTTGAGCTCCTTATATTATGTAGAACACAGAAACAAGTCACTTGACACTTTGCATAAAGATGTCCCAGTGCCTACCTGTGTTTCTTGGAAGGAACTGATTAGTGCCTTCACCTCAGGTAAGCCACGCTAGCTGGAGGAGCAGCTGAGAGAAGCACTTCTCCTTTGTGTGCACAGTAGCATCACCTCGTGTGTCCCAGGGGCACTGGGTCAGTGCAGCGGTGTTCCTGGTCCACCTGCTCCAGCCTTAACTACCTCTGACAGAACTATGTCAGACTTGCTCAAAAGCCACCTCTTTTACTGTCAGACAGACCGAGTGTGGCAGGGAGCAGATAAGGACTTAGGCAGCAGAGTTAAGACTCCCTCTTGCACTCCTCCATCCATTTTTCAGGTACTTCTGTCTAAGGAGTAGTGTCAACCTTACAATGCAAAGGCTTCCCTAGCACATCTATGTCCCAAAACCAGGATATATTCTTTCAATTGTGCCAGGAACTAATATCCCATATTGCCTTTCACTACCAAAATTAGGCCTTACACTTTAGAGGTATTAACTAGATGATTCCACAGCTCTTCCCAGGTATAGCTCTCTCCCAAGGTTACATGTTGAATGGAAGTTGTATTTTTTTTCTGTACAGATGTATTCTGTACAGTCTAGTATTATAGTAAATTGTAAGTGCTATACATATTATGATTTTGTGCTCATAATAGTAAATCTAGGATCACCTGCAAAAAATCAGGGCATTCTGCTTTTGGCAATACTCATGCTACAAAAGAAAGCGAGAAACCCAGAAAATTATGTCATACATTTACTTATACATATAACAGCATCAGTGGCAAAAAGCCACATTCTTCCCCTTCTGTATGTGCCCAGACACCTAGCTTTCAGTCTGTATTACTTTGTAAGACTGCAGAGATATGTTTGTAAGAAAACCAGTTCTTTTAAATTTTCCAAAGATGTATACATCTGCAAATGAACACTGCAAAAAGGGTGCCCCCTTTACTTTTCATCTTTACATACTAATCTGTTTTACAAATGTTTTAAACACAGCATGGCAACCCTTGCTGATAAATTCATGGAAAAAATATGACCGTGGACAATGACTAATGTCTGTCTCATGCATTTCTGCCCTATATTCTGCCATACACTTGAGAGGAGATATTATCATATGGATTAAGTTAGTAACACTCATCCTCACATTTTCAGGGAGCACTTCCTCTTAAATCATATCTCTTTGGACCCTGACAGGCTTTCACACCTAGTCTTATTTCATGCTGGAACTTCCCAGGGACGCATTAGTTGTGCTTCACAAATCACCATGTTTGCTAGTGAATGAAACACCCTAAGCAAGCATTACTTAAATATTTGAAGGAACTGGGAGCATTTTACACTTTTGTTGGTGGTGAGTTAAAGGGTCTATCTCCTTCAAGCTTCTACCATATGTTTTGTTCTTAAAGCAAGTATCTTTATAAGATAGTCACAGAAGATTTTGATTAGTGTAAGATATCCATGATATCTTTATCTCATAGTATATTTCCTCTATGGTTTTCTGCAGGTGTTTTATTTTTCCTAAGGGGTACTTATTAGGGATCCTACAAGGGGATTTGAACCAATTCATTTCTTATTTTTATTCACCAAAAATTTATCTCCTCTCTCTGGTTTAATATATTTCTCTCATAGAAAAAAAAAAAAACATAATACATCTCTCCTATATACATAGACTGTAACTTGCCTGATATCAAAGATCAGACATGTATGAATCGAAATGGGGTAAACTAAATTACTTCTTTGAAATAAAGACTTCTGTGAATCAAAGTATGATATTTTAAATCTAGAAATGAAGTTTGAAATAAACTCTAACCAAAAGAAAATCAAAAGCAGAAGTCTCAGAGACAATAGAGTCTTCTACAGAAAGGTATGGCAATTTCCCCTCAGATAGGCTACTACCATCACAGTGGCCATCATTTTCAAAATCCTTTTGTGACTTTTGGTTGTAATTTTGTGTGCCTTCAAAGAGCTGAGTGCATCGAGCCCAACTGCTGTCTATTTTACACAGGTGGAATAAATCCACCACTAGTAAGCAGGTATTCAAACCAATGTTATCAGGTTAGTAATCCAGTGGAGTATGAGACAGGAGCCAGATGGAAGCAAATCTTATCAGATAGAGGGAAAATGAAATTAGCAAATTTGGCCATGAGCCCATTTGTTCCAAGTCACTGTGGTGCATTTTCAAGAAGACTTGGCACCTGAAGTTTTCAGAGGCAGGGCTTGCCAATGGTGTTCTAGTAAGAAGCATGAATCTTGTGTTCCATGAATCATTTCTTGGGTAGTTCATTGCAGCATCCTACCATATAGCTGAGCACCATGATATAAGCAAATACCATATAGCCAATCATAACAGGATAATCCCAACATATTTCAGCTAATTTTGCCAGTTTCTTCTACAATTTCCAAACTGTCTGCGCAGAAAGTGGTGAGGTGTTCAGAGGATTGCAGCTGGTGTTCTCTCGTGCAACAAGTTATGTCAGCTGGCTGTTGTTGATACAAACTTCCTACACAAGGGCATAAGGTCTTTTAAGCTACTTCTGTTCTTCAAGGAGAAAGATAAATACCTCAAGAGGGCAGTAAATCTCATCTGAAGACAGGCAAACTCTGGAGCTGCTTATCTACTAACCATGAAGGCAGAGTGGACTACTGACTTAAAACAGAGACTTATGTTGCAGACAGCTAAACATTAAATAAATTTGGCCTGTGTCCCATTGTGCACCCAGGTAATACAGCAGGGACAAAGAGGTGAGGGTTCATGCCCTGGCTTCTGCACCTAGACAGGACAACTTGAAGGCAGACAATGATTCAACTTTGCAAGGAAGCCAGTTCTTAACATTTTCTTGTGAAATTAGCGTGTTTCTGAAGGGCAGTTCAGAACCCAACTAAATGGCAACTACATAAAAACAGAGAGCTAAATCTCTGGTTTGCACAGATAAATAAGATGTCTGATTTCTAAAAAGGGCTCAGATTGATTCATTTTAGCAATTAAAATACTTTTTAAAATTTGGGGTCAACTATATTCCTGTAATAGGCAAGCAATATTGCCCTTCAAACCTACAAGCATCTTTAATTTTAGTTTTATTTATTTAAATAGAAGTGTTCACATGCCTAAAACCAGATCTGTGAGCTAGGAGGCATAGCACGGTGTTAAGCTGGGAAAACAGGAGAGACACACAGCTCAGTAAAACAAATGACAAACAGGAGAGAACAAATCAGCGTCACTTCACCAAGAAATCTGGAAGTTGCAGAAATATGCTTTAGGCTGTTTGGTGTGTAAACTGCAAGGTCATTGTAAACTAGCATACAGCATACCTTTCTGTCTATCCTTAAACATGTTTTTTGTCACCGTAACAAAAGCCACAGCTGTAAGCAGTTTATGCTGCAATTGCTTTATCAACAGCCATTGGAATAAAAGTAAGGTAAGTCCTTCTTTGTTGCCTCAACAACCCTCACCTCTGCTACAAAAATGCTCTTTAACTGGCTGCAGACGGGCTTCTTCACAAGTGTTTCTAATTCAGCTAAACATCTTGATAGGAAATGTCATAAATTACGTGTATGAGACTGTCAGTAGAATTTTCAACAGAAGTAAATTGAGGTCGTATTGAAACAAAATGAGAACCTTGGACAAATTTCTGAGCCTATAAATGTTCCATTTCACCTACAATCCCACTCACAAAGACATTTGGGAAAACTTTGATGATCCCAGCAAACATGTGATTGGTGAGAGAAGGAGACTTGTAGACTGCAATTTCCCTAAATCTTGCGCTGTAATCTTCCTGCACTTTCCACAAGTGATTCCATTTACGCTTTTCAGAAGTGATAAAATGTATCACATATGAGCTATTGTGTCCATTTCCTGAAAACTCATCTCAGTCCGGAAAAAAGATTCTCTTTGCACTTTGATATTTATTTCCAGGTGTACCTATTTCTCTGGCAGGCATTTGAGATCTGGGTGCTGAAAAGATGCATGCATGTACTTAACGTTATATATGTGAATACCACCATTGATCTCAGCAGGACTACCCTCTGTCTGAAGTCACTGAGACTACTCATGTCTGAAATTGGGCAAGTAAATTAAACCCTTTCAGGATCAGGGTTAGAGCAGACAGTTTTTCCTCTTAATAGTGATGAATGAAAAAAAAAATCTAATTTTCAGAGCTAGTAATTTATTTTCTTGACACCTCTGTTATCAAGAAAACTATTTCAGTTCAGCAACTAATTCTGCTCTGTTTCTCCTGCAGTTGTAATTGACATTTTTGTAAAACTTAGTTCTTGATTTAAGTGCAGAGTATGCTAACTTTGAAGTATTGTATGTTACCATGTAGCCACATTTTAGAGGTGTTGATTGGTTTCCTGAGAAGTTAAGTATGTCTACTGCATGTGGTTCTTTTCTATTTTATGGGATTCATATGCCACACTACTCACTTTTATGCCTTCGGTTCTTCGTTAAGGAGTGTGATTAACATCTATCATTGTCAAATTTGCATTGAAATAGAAACCATTGCTTTGAAGCATCATGGATTTGAACTCCATGTTCTGGAACTGATGTGATTCTACACACACCACTCATCCTAACATGGTTTCAGGTTAAGGCCAGTTGCTGCATATCTATAACTCACAGTTTTGTCCACCCTTTTAACCTCTTTGGAGTGCTCCTTCAAATCTCTGCTCTTGTGCTTCATCTTGTTGGTCAGCTAAGCATTCTCAGTAAAGTACAGCCAGGCTTAAGAAAATGCTGCTTTTCCTTCCCATAACATCAGCAATAAATAGAAAAACAGCCCGGCAATTCCAGTCAAAGTTCAGCTTATATTAAATAAAAGGACAAGATTTAAGAAAAAGGAGGTTATAAATGAGCAAAAATCTGTACTCATGTCCACCTTAAAATAAGATGGGGTACCCAAGGAAAAGCCTGGTTTCTTCACACTGCAAAAAAATGCAAGAAGAAGTTCCACAGTAGTCCTATGGATGGAATGGGATGGTTTTGCTGTTTGTTGCACTTTGCACATGTTCATAACATTTGGTTGTATTCAAAGAAGCAGGGTTTCCCCAAATAATAGCTCATATGTTGTAACTTACACTTCCAAAGTGTTTAACTCCAAGATGTCCTACCTCTACTGTATAATAATGAGTAAGGTTTTTTTGCCCATTCTACCATCAATCAGCAATTAAGTACACATTTTTTAATCAGCTGTCATTCCAGTAACCCAGACACAGGTCAATAGCAAAAAACACAGGTCAATAGTAAATAGTCAATAGTAAAAAACAAAAGTAACAAAGTTATTTTAATATGTGTTTAAGTTTGTACATTTATATATATATATAATTCTGTGAATCCTAACACAAATTCTAATTTCCAATACTTTCTCTCTAGCCAAGAGTTTCCTTTGCTCATGTGCACAGAGAAAACTATGTCAACTGTGTAATAAACTCATGATGGCATTCTTTAGGAGTGACTGAAATTGGATGCTCTAAAGCCATAGATAAATTGCATTAGACTCATTGCTGTGAAATTGCTGAATCAAATACCAGCCACAGAAATGTCTCCATTTTCACAAGAAAAGGGTCTGGCTAGCATTTTCTTGCTAGTCTGGAAATACTGAGCCTAAACTGACTTTTTTCCTGGTAAATAAGATTCAGAAAGATCCCAAATTACTTTCTATAATGGGTTCATATAAAATAATTCAAAAATCCTTAAAACTGTTGTCTAACCCATTATTATTTTCAATATAATCTTTCTCAAAGGTTATTGGAACAGGCAGCATGAGACAAAAAGCAAAGCTAGTGAAGACAGATGGATTGGTAGAAACAAGTCAAGGAAACAGTTTTAGACAGTTTCCTGAGGAAATGTACTTTGATGAGCCTCTGTTCATCTGCCTGTACCTCTGAGTACTGCTACATTGCCATTGCATTTCTGTAAAGAGATATCACAATAGTGGGAAGAGAGCAATGAGTCAGAGGCTACAGGCTTTATTCAACCATGATTTGTCCTCAGAGAATCAGAAGGGTGAAAGCTAATATGACTATCCCAAAAACACTAAAAGTCTTGGTCAGCATTTGTGCTTCAGAAGGCACTAGACAACTTAGTTTTGAGGCATAAATTCCTATTCATAAATAGGAGCCTTATTTTTCCTGGTTTTTCTTGAACTAATTTTGATTCAACCATTAATTATCTCCAAGAAAGCTGATCGCTAGCATCACTTTCAGTGCAACCAACAAAGAGGCATACACAAAGTGACTCACCAGTTAATGGTTGGGAATACACTCCTACATTTAAATGTTGCTGCACTGTTAGTGATAAGACCTGTCATAATAGTACTTCAAAATTGCCTATGATTTTGCTTTTTTCCAGAGATTACAGAAAATACTCAGAAAATGCATAAAAATTTTTACTCCTCTTCCAAGGAGGCAAAGCAGGCAAGAGGTGCCAGGGACATGTGGAGATGAAAGGAGATTTCTTCTACCTTCTATTTGGTCACGTGGCCAAATATCAGCAGGTCCTGGAGTTATTAATAGTAGTAGTAACTTACTACTACAAAAACTGTAGGAACAATTAAAGTAATAATTAATACATACATATACCTCTATATTAAACCACTACCTGAGATCTACACTGGGAGAGAGAACCAGACAGCTTTACTGATATAATTCAGTATCAAATTAAATAATAGGAGTGAAAATGCTCACCTCTGTCTCACCTTCTAAACAATAGACTGTGCTCTTTCATACTTATCCATGTTCTCAGCTTGATGAATCCATTATATATAAAATTGCCAAATCACCATATAGTTAAGCAATTCCAGGTTCATATTACAGTTTGCATTGTGGTTAAAAAAATATTTTCAAATACTGCTTAAACTTACAATAACTCTTAAGAACTTGTTTTTATATTTGACTGGGGCCTTTCATCTCTTCTAGTGCAGACAGGGACCTGACTCCATAAATCTGCAACTGATTTGTGTGATGGCAACATTTCCAGCTGCACAAGTGCTGTAACATCTACACCTAAATTAGCTCATGAGTCAACATATCTAGCTGGGTTATTACATTATTGCATCCATTATCTAGAAATGAAATACAGCTGCGTTGTCTGTTGCACCATTTTAAAACATCTACTTAACGAGCCTTAGAGCTCAAAAAGATTGGGAGCATTTGGTGACAACAAATAAAAAGGAAACTTAATCTGGTCCTGTATTATCCAGCTGTATTTTTTTTTTCTGGTAGAGCCTAATCAGGTGTTTACTGCAAATATGGGCAGTACTTTTAGTTTATTTGCTAAATAGGAGTCAGACACAGGAAGCATGCCTGGGTCACAGTCAAAAGCTTTCACTTGCAAAACAAGGTCACCCAGACACTTGAATTGTGACAGACACTTGAATTAAGAAAATTTTTTTTCCATCAGTTCAACATCAGGCTGACATTTTGATGGATCCTTCTTAATGTTTTTCACATTTTCTTTCACTAAATGCAGCAGCATCAGCATGCTCTAACAGTGTCCTCATTTCTGGGAGGAGAGGGAGGATGGCAATTGTGGGAGGAGGGGAAGATGGGATTGGGGGCTGGGAAGTTGTCTCCATATTTTCAAAAGTTGAAAGAATCTCCAGAGAGCTCCCAGATTGCCTGTATACTTCTTTATGTGCAGCATGTCAGACACCTGCTTTCAATTGCATCGACAGATCAGAAGATCCTCCTCCTTGGAGTCTGTAAGCCTGGCTGTAGCATATAAAACATTCCATGCATATGGCTGTCATTTCAGTTTTCTTTGCAAATTATTTCTGTTCTGTGTGTAGGTGAGAGGCTTGTTTGAGGCCTGCTTACATCATACCTATGGAACTTGATCCCCACCGTAGGAAATGCATACAGAGGGCATTTGTTTAAATTTTTGGTCAGTGGGGGTCATTCTCATTGCAAATGGATTTTCACTCATAAACTATGTGAGATTAGTTTAAGTTCTCACTGGAGACCCCAGCTTTACAGAAATCCTGCCACATGAAAGCAAGATGACTTCTCATTTGAGCTTGTCACCCTGCAACTTCCAGATGCTGGCACATGGACCAGCAGCTTTTGCACAACTATCTGTCACAGCTGCAGCAAGGAAGACTGGGGAAATTCCACATTAAAAGGAGCTGTGATACACCCATTCTGGGAAATAGCTGTTTCAAAGAAAAAGTGGGTTTACCAGAAGGAAATTGACCCTTCTGCTCACATGAAGATGACCTTATTGCTCCTTATTTTGTAAATCCTAATGTCACAGACCTGGAGATGGAGCCGTGCTGTTGGGTTAAAACCTGAGTACAAATTTGAAAATACATATTTGTGGGATTCTAGAGGCTAGTGGTCGATCAAGTTCATTGCTGAGATACAGTTTGGGAATGAAGGTCAGTCAGCTAAGGAGGTGGAAGGGAAAGCAATAGGAGAAAAGGTCTTTGAGGGATGGGTAAACAATGAGTTAAACAGGTTGTTCATTCACAAAATGTTCATTCACTATAAACAATGAACTTGACAGAGGAAACAAGTTAGCTCTTTTTTTTCCCAAGGAAGTACATAAGATGAAAAAGTGACCCAAGAAGATGTATGGCTCAGTGAGCAAAGAAGCATCACTTTCTACCTGGTGTGTCCACGGACACTGCAGCTGCCCAGCAGCAGCACCTTTCAGTGGCACCCCGGGACCCTCAGGGAAAGACTGCTGCCATGGTACCTTCAGGCCACAGCTGGAAGGAGCCTGTCCCATGCACTGAAGTCTCCTCATGGATCTCAGAGGTCTCAGAGCCCATGTCACAAACAGGTGCCTCCAGGGCAGACAAGCTACAGCCCCTCTGATGGTGTCCAGACACCAAGCACCCAAATTGCCTTCTTGTAAACAATGCTTATTTTTAACTATTGGAAGCACAGGCTGGTGGGGGCAGTGAAGGGGTGTAGAATCCCAGGAGATAAAGGGCTAATGTGTCTGCCTGAAATGCTGATAGCAGGATAGCTGTGGAGCCAACCAAGGATGGTTTGAAGGTTGGTAGTAATAAATTGTGGGAAAGAACAATTTCTTTCTTTCTTTCTTTCTTTTTCTTTCTTTCTTTCTTTCTTTCTTTCTTTCTTTCTTTCTTTCTTTCTTTCTTTCTTTCTTTCTTTCTTTCTTTCTTTCTTTCTTTCTTTCTTTCTTTCTTTCTTTTTCTTTCTTTCTTTCTTTCTTTCTTTCTTTCTTTCTTTCTTTCTT
>QUSF01000011.1:3211790-3256471 GCA_003676055.1 Chloebia gouldiae | reverse complement strand
TCTTTCTTTCCTTCTTTCCTTCTTTCCTTCTTTCCTTCTTTCCTTCTTTCCTTCTTTCCTTCTTTCCTTCTTTCCTTTCCTTTCCTTCCTTCCTTCCTTCCTTCCTTCCTTCCTTCTTCTCTTCTCTCTCTCTTTCTCTCTCTCCTTCTTCTTTCCTTCTCTCCCTCTTTTTTCTTTCTTTCTCTCCTTCTTTCTTTCTCTTTCTTTCTCTCTTGCTCTCTTTCAGTCTCTTGCTCTCTCACTCTCTCGCTTTCTTGCTCTCATTCTTTAATTCCTCTTTTCCTTTGTCTCATCCTTTGCAGCCTACTCCTTCATCCAATGTCCACTGCTTTGTGCTTATATAGTAGGTCAGGAACTAACTAATTTCCATGCCAAGTGTGTTTTTACTAATAAAACTTGGTGATTTTTTATGGGCTCTCTCTTACCACAAGCATTTACAAATTTTGGGTGCTGCCACCCCCCTAAGGGTGAAACACCACAAGGGCAGCAGAGAAAAAAAAAAAAACAGGCCGATAGGAAGAAGTACAAGAGAATCGAGATGTCATACTCTGAAATGATCAGAACAGAAGGCCAGCTCAGTGGCTTTCTCCAGGAGACAGGTGGCCTCCCACAACCTGCCCTAAGCTTGTCGCTCACCTCACTGGGTGCTCAGACCTCTGCCAGGACCCCATGGTTATTCAGGGTCCCAGGCCTCCACATAGTGGAGGAGAAAAGCACCACAGGTATGGGGGGCTCCACTTTGCACATGGAGGAGAGGATGAGGGCCACTCGCCGGGGTACTCAGGGACTTCTGGTTTGTAGTATCAAACCATCCTTGACGAGTACATTCCTCTGGACAAAGGCTTTCACACTTGAGACCCCCAGTGTTTTCCTTCCTATTATCATGATTACAGAGCATGTAATCCCTTTTCTCCTTTTCTTTTTCCTTCATTTGATCTGTCATCAAGGAGCTGTTTTCTTTGCTCCCTTGGCCACTCTGCCCCTCCCAGCCCCAGCCATCTCTGGGAAACACACACAGGCACACATGGCCTTTACTATAAGGGATCCCTCAAAGCAAGGGGAAAAAAAAAAAAAGATCAAAAAGTCGCAAGTGTAGCAGATGTCAAGTAGTCCCTCAAGACCTCTACTTAACCCCTTCCTCAGGCTTTGCTGGACAAGAAATCAATCAGTAGGAAAAGCAAAGGTTTTCTAAAACTTTACTGTGTTTTATTATAAATCAGTGGTCAGTTTATTTATCCCAATGCCTTGCCCAGCTACAGGAAACATTTAATGAACTGCCTTAAAACCCTGACTATGAACACACTTTCTACTAATTGGGGTTGTTTACGACTTTATGTAATAAAGTTTGACATTGCAAACTGTGAACAGTTTTTACAGTACTTCCTTCTCTTTCTACCCTGAAATGTCATCTAAAACCAGGTGTATGAAATGTCTGTGCAGCAGTTAAGCAATCAATGCCTCTTATCTAAATGACAGAGATGTATGGGGCATTTAAATCCTAATGATTATAAATGGGGGAGAAAATAAGTGTGGAGGAAATTTTCCATCTTTTTTCTCTAAGTACAGTATGCCTTGCAAATTTATCATATTCTCCACAAGCCACCTTAGGATTGCCTACAACTCCTTACAAAATGAAAAATTGCAAACTGTTTTGCAGAGGGAAAGTAACTTCTCAAATTGCAGCTTTGTCTGCAGTTTGGGGAACACTGCCCAAGTTAAAACTGAAAAAAAAAAAGTAATAAAAAACAGCCTGAAAAGGTAGACAACTTTGAACAGTTTGTTGGAACAAGTAATTGAAAAATTATTTCCCTGTGAGCACAGAGGGTTTTCAAATTCTGATGAAGACTGGAGAGGAGAAGGGAACAGCTCTACCTGTGTATTTTATTCTGTGTCAGGTTTGGTTTACAGTTGCTGGTTCCAGCTCTGCAATCAGTTCTACCCTGGCAGACCTTTTCACCTAGGCAGAGATCCTGTGAGGGCTTTTCATCTTTGCACAAGACATAACTCCCCCAGTTAGATCAGATTGCAGGATCAGGGCCTGAGCATGAATACATCCAGTCCTCGCAGGAAATGCTTGACTCAGCCAAAGAAGTGTAACTCAAGAAAAAGTACTCTACTTCGTGTGGAAAAAACAACTTCACCGAATATATTAATCTCTTTCATTCTATCACTGCAACCAGCATCTTCAAGAAAAAGTGACATTTCCTCCTTCTCTGACATGCCAGTCCGATTCCAGGATCGTCCTGGAAGAATAAAATTACAACCAAATCCTGCACAAGTACACAGGTCTGTAATTATGTCTCTTCATGCATGACTGGCATCTTGATTTTGTATGATGCAGTTTGATCTTTATCTACCTGATTACAGGCACAATGAGAACAAGAGCATGACCTTCATCTCTACTTGTCCGCCCCCAGTAGACTGGGGATTTTCAGCCCTTTGTTTGGCTTATCACTGGTGATCCAGCCACTTTCCAAGACAAAACAGTGGAAATTTGTTCAGGAGTGTCCAAGAGTTGCAGCATACATACACTTTATCTTTTCATGCATCAGAGCCTTATGCCCTTGGAGGACCTCAACCTCACCAACACACATAAACACATGCACAGCAGGTTCATTGACAGATCTACTTCCAGCAGGTCTGCATAAGGCAAAGCCTCTTCCCTTATTTTTTTCTTCATTACTGATGCCCTCCCCTCCACTTGTCTTCTGGCTGAAGAAATTGAATTTCGCACATTGAGGCATGTACTGCAAACATGCATACCTCTGCAAGCATTCAACTTTTCATGAGCTCTGGACCAGGGTTGACAATTCTGGGATACTCAAATTAGTTATAAATGTGCCTATGGATCTAAGCTGTGACTGCAGGCTCACTGGATTTTCAAACCAGTCTGAGCAGGATAGATAGATGTCTGGCATGAAATTATCCTAGGTCTTAAACATAATTTGTCTTCCTGCATCTGAAAATTCAGAAGTATCTATCTCCTGAGGTCTCTAAATACCTTTGAAAATCTGGCACTTAACATCTGTGGAACAATGAGCCCCTGAGTACATTCAAAAGGCTTCTATTTAAGACAAACAGAGCCAAATCTTGTTTTCTGTATATTGTTTTTTTGATTTTTTTTTTAATAAACTCGTTCTAAGGACATATGGAACATAGCTGGGATTCTCAATGTAATGCTTCATGCAGCATGAGGTATTGTTCGCTTAGCTCTTGTAGATATGGAGTATTTTTCTGTGTCATTTATAGATAAAATACTATCAAGTCAATTCATTGTTTCTTTTTTCTTGATTTCTGAAGAGAATAAAAATATAGTGCAGGTGCAATTAATCTTTTTTTATATAGAAAAACCAGTTTTCCTCCACTGTAGCATAAAGGGGAGGAAAGAGAAATCATTTTCTCTAATGGTACAGGATTTTTCTCTTTAATCAAAAGCATTTGATAGCTGAACATTAATAACATGTTTGTCAGTAACAGTAGTCTGGTTCAAACACCATTCTTTGAACTAGAGTATCATGTTTGGGTACATTGCAAGTCCACAGTGATTTTTACACAGCGTTTTATTTTACCTTTTCCTTGTGTCAAGAGATTCAAGTTACATGTGAACTGACAGACAGATGCAATAGATCCTCTGCAGAGAATAATGGTAGGCAATGGGTTTTGTAACTTTTCAAAGTGGACTGCCATATTTTAAGTGTCTAACCTGGTGATGAATCTGCTATCATTTACCATTAAATGCTTTGGTCTCTGCTTTCAGATATGCTTTTTGTTTCAGCCTTGTCATGAAATACAAAGAATGACCAGTTTTGCTTTTATTAAAATCTATGCCAATACTATAACAAATTCCAGGACAAGCAGGATAAAACCCAAAATAAACGTATGAAATTGTGTCATATGGAAACCTAGCCATAACGTGGAAGAGATGTGATTGTCATGAAGACTTTTCACAGCCATCAAATTCTGGAAGACTGTCTAATAGATTATGTCTGGCATTTGAATGGAAACAAATATTTAACAGTTTAAGAAGAAGTAGGTGTTTGTGCCAGATTCAAATACGGTATCAATCTTCAGTCTTTGAAATAGAATATTTATTCTTTGTTGGCAGGAGAATATTTTTTTTAATTTAAAAAAAACAGTTAAGAGGGTAGGAAATTTTACAAATATTAGAGACAGTTTGAGGTAGTTTTGGTTTGTCTAATGTCTCTGATATGGCATATACAATATAGAAAAATGACAGATTGATGGTCACCACAAATACCAAAGACTATCACCTGCTGGCCCAAATATGGCATACCCTTATGGTGTCAGATTCTACTTGTGCTTTTTATTATGGTTTACTTAAAAAGGTCAGAGTAGACTGGGAATCCCAATGAAATTCAATATCTCCATTTAACAAGGAAACTAGTGAGTTGCCTAGAATAGGATAGAAAAACTGTGTTTTGAGGACTGGAGTAATCCCAAAGGAGTCTTTCTCTGGCCACAGATGAAATAAACTGACCTGATACTTTATTCATAGTCAAGTAATATTTTACTTCTTATTTTTAATTAAAATTTTATTTCAAAGTGTTTCTATGTACAGACATAGGATTTACAAGAAACACCATGTAGTACTAGGAGCAGTGTTTTATATATAGATGTAATACAACAAAATATACTTGTCCAAAGTCAGGAAAGCAGAAACCTTGAACAAAAAATGCACTTCTACAAGTAGCGATTTATTTGCCTATGTATCTCCTCTGTGAGGTATATGAGGAATAAGGGAATATGATCTCATTGAAGAAAGAATGTTTTCCTCATCCAGATTCCCATCAGTACAGAAACAATAACCTCACATTTCAGAATATTAGATTCAGTCCCATAGAACAATATGCCACACAATAGTTCTTTGTCAACTCCTCTTTACCACTATGCCAAGAAGCTGTCCCATTTACCACCATGACAAGATAATAGCTTCATACGCACTTATCCTACTTCTGGTGGAGATGTTTGCCTTCAAAAATAGTTGTCTTTTTAGTGTATGCATAAAAATATCTGAAAAAAATCAGAACCTAAGATAAATATCTCCCAGATTTTAAATACCACTTCTACTGGAAAAAAAAAAAAAAAAACAACAACAACGCCAAAAAGACCCACAAAACCATGGGTTTGGTTTTCAGTGTTCTTCACCTAGGACAATTTCACTTTCAAGACTGGAGAGAGGACTTCTTTCACAGATTATCTTCACAGCCAAGAATCAGTCCTCAGGCGCTGTTTATGTTTGACTCTAGTGAATACAGTTAGTCCCCCTGCTGACATAACCACCAAAACTGCATGAAGTTTCTTCCAAAGAAAGACAATAGTCAGGTCCCATTTGCTGGGAAGTAGACCCATGCCTGCTGACAAGATAAGGGCAGCACTGACAAAAAAGGCAGTTTTTAGAGTTACACACGAGATTTCACTTTTCAGTACATTCAGCAACAGAAAACAGAAGCATTATAAACATACATGCAATAAAAAGTAATATGTTCTTATAGAATCCATCGTTTCTGACAGTAAACTTACAAAATCCATATCCCTTTTTTCTTCTCTTTTCTGCTCTCTACTATCAGTCATTCCCTTCATCCACAGGTGAAAACCCTTAAAGTGTTCTTGAATTATTTGTTAGTATGTGATGCTAACATCATGTTTTTAGGTGAAATGATTTCTGAGAAGCAGCTTCTGAAAGATCAGGCAGCCTTTTATCCTCTGTGAGAGCCCCTCAGGAATATCCTCTGCCATGTCCCTACATTAATGTCAATGAGATGATAAGAGGAGTGAGGTTAGGAAATACTTCAGACTGTTCTCTTTGGCTGACATATTTCAAAGCAGTCCCAGACACTGACTGCAGCATCAGGGTTGTCTACAGAGAAACATAATTTAGGGAATTATAACCAGATCCTTGATTCAGCTTCATGTTTTCCCTGAACTGGCTGAAATCTGGCAACAGGTAACAATCCAGTCTGTGGTGTGTGGCAAAATCAAAGGTCTTCAGAAACAGAAGCCTGCAGCAGGTCAATTGCCAAAATAATTTTCTGATGGGTCAGTGTAGAATATTTTAGTCAGCTGCCTTTTAAATTAGTTCAGTTGCCTCTACTTTTGCCCTTTTTTTGGGTTCAGGTCCTCTGTCTGTTCACAGAGAAGTCAGCAGGAAATGGATCCTACCATGCATTGCAGTATCATTGCATATCCCATCCACTGGCTGTCTCCCAGTGGAAAGAGTTAATGTTCTGTGGGTGAGCAGCAAGAGCCTCTGAGCTGATTGATAGTAATAAGGTCTCCTGAGAAGTCATTGTAGCAACATTGGCATTTAAATCGTCAGAAAACTTTGCAAGCAAATTGTGAGCTTTGGCTAAGGAACGATAATCTCTGAACTGTAGCATAAATACCTGCCACAAGAAACCCAGTCTAGTCTGATTTTTGTCATAAAACTATCCTCTTTGGACTGCAGGAGGCTGAAGAGTAGACTTCACTAATAAGAAAACTCGTCACATTTTCTTTATTAAAGCCTAAAGGCTTACAGAAAACATATTTAAACACTCATTCCTTTGTCTCAACACATAATAATATTCAGTATGACTTTTTTTAATCTTTTGAACTTGTAATCAGAACTTAATTTTGGCCTTGAGAAATCTGATGGAATTTCCTCAGATTATCGATGAAAGTGTTGTCGGAAATAGAGTGAAGCATATCCAATGCCACCAAAAGACTTTTCACTAAGGTTATGAATTTAGGTGTAGCACCTGACTATGGATTAACAGTGCTGGAAAGCATCTGCTTTCAAAGCAGGAAACATGGTGCCTTTCTGTTAGTGCTGGCCCTTCCTTGGACCTTCATCTGGAGCTCACTGAACCACCTGCAGGGGGAAGTCCATAACTCTGTGTCAGGGTATTTCATCCTGACCCTCCTGGGGCTGCCTCAGACACACCAATTACTGCTAATTCTGCATGGACACTGACACCTCTTTGTTGGAAACTAGGGTGATGTAACCAAACCCACTTTTGCTCAGATTGCGAAGGCTGTTGGTGCTGCTGGTTGAGACCTAGAAAACTTTTCTATAAATGCCTCTTTTGCAATAGTTTTTGAGTTTCCTTTGGTTGGGATCATTTTTGGTCATCATTACACCACCTCAAAATCTTGCAATCAGACATGTGCATAGTAATAGCCAGAAATCCCAAAATACTGTTTTTGAGGTTACAAAGGACAGTGTACATGGGACAAAGAAGTAGAATCTATGCCATACACTGAAGTTGCTTTCTCTTTGTCTACACCTAGGACTGGATATGGAGTTAGAAACAGGTTCATTATTGCTAATACATGAAATTCAAAACTGAGAACACTGAAGGAAAAAATCTAACGTTTAAACCATAATCACACCAGCTCTTGGACATGAAATATAATGTATTCAACAGCTGCACGTTCTTCAACTTGCACCAAAACAGCTGCAAAATGACTGTGTGCCTCAGTAAAAGTGAAATCCAAAAACAGAGCAGTCTGCATCTTAACCATAAAGTACACAGGCTACAACATATGCTACAACAGCACCTTTCATCAGCAGCCAGCTATAAGAATCAATTACTTCCTAGAAGAGCTCTGGACGTATTTTAAACACAGAAAAAATGCTGTTTTCAAGAGGTTACTTTTCAGGATTTATAATCAAGTGCCTGACTAAGCTATAGGCCTGTGTATTACCAAATTGTATAAAAATTTCTGCAACAAATTGTATAAAGACTTCTGCAACAAGCAAATTCAACAGGAGCCAGCTCTTTTTCTGGAGGAAGAACAAAGGATACAGCTGTTCCAAGGACAGTGCTTCAGCAGACTTGTCTGCATGCACCAAGGAACTCTAGATCAGACTAGAGTGTTTATATTACTTGCATCAAACTACTAAGCCTAAGCAAAGCTGTCACTCCCCTAATTCACAAGAATAACACTACTGAGAACAGTAGGAATCACAAAGGGAATGGGTCCCTGTAACTCTGCAGAAGGAAATACATAAATTAAAGACAAAGGATTTAAATGATGGGCTAACGAGGATCTGTGGACAAATTTGTACAAGGCAAGGATTTGCAGATGTGCAATTCTGTTATTTTACATTTTATTGGAATGGACAGATACTAGAGGATTTCTTGTCTGGTTCACAAGTATATGACACCTGCAGAGGGAAAAGAGCATATAGGTTAGTGTCCCTATACAGAAGATAAATAAGCATAATATTCTGTATAAAAGCCCTTAACTCATGATATTCAGACTTCCACAAGAATACAACGAACTGGAAAACCACGGGTTCTCCACATGAACTAAAAATGGATCTCTGAGTGAAAATGTGGAGACAGATAAGTTAAGCTATAGATGGAGACAGTGGGAATACAGAGCAGCAGTGACAGGCATTGTCTGACATTGGAAAGATCTCTACAATCACAGACTGCATCCTTTTCCCAGAACAGTTATTCAGACTGTTGGCCGGTGACAATAGCCTATACTGGTCACAGACAGACAGCATGGAGCTACTCAGCTGTGCAGGAACCAAGGCAAGGGAAGACGTCTTTTTCCTGAGAACAGTTTGTGCAGTGCAGCAGAGAAGGGCTCAATCCCCATACCATCTTTACGAAACTGCATACATTTAAGGTCCAAAATATTTCAGAAGAAATATCACACTGTCACAGTTTAGTTACAGTGTTCCTCAGTTTAGTACTTCCATTGAAAACAGTACCACAAACCACTACTCTCATTGCTCCAGTGGGAGACACAAAAGGTGAATTTTTTGACTATGGGTTAAGAACAATTTACTGGAAACAGCAATGAGATGAAAAACTAAACAGTAACAGCAACAATAGTAATAACAACAGTGTATAAAGGAGAAAGTGATTTGCATCACTAGCCTGAGACAATGGACGATGGTGGATGGATCCTATGCCCACCACATTTGCTCACAACCAGAAACCACACACATCTTCTTTTCCAAAGTGAGAATCCCTCAATTCCACACACACATCCAACCCCCTCCCCATCAGTGATTTGTATGGTATAGAATAAGGATGTAGACAGACCAGCCCCAGGAACCATCCCCTCACAGCTAATGTGGAAAAATTAACTCTGTTCTGGCCACAACGAGGATGCAGACAGAGACAAACCAATAAGTAGAGCCAAAGAATGGATGAGGATATTGAGTCTTTCATTAGTAAATTTGCAGTTGACCCTAAGCTGGGATCATGTGTCAATCTGTTGGAGGGTAGGAGGGCTCTGCAGAGAGACCTGGAATGGTTGGATGGAGGGCAGACTCAAATAGGATGAAGTTTAATAAATCCAAGTGCCGAGTCCTGTATTCTGGACACAATATCCCCCTGCAGCATTACAGGCTGGGGACGGTGTGGCTGGACAGTGCCCAGGCAGAAAGGGACCTGGGGGTGCTGGCCAGCAGCCAACTGGGCATGAGCCAGCCGTGTGCCCTGGTGGCCAAGAAGGCCAAGGGCATCCTGGCCTGCATTAGGAATTGTGTGACCAGCAGGAGCAGGGAGGTCATTCTCCCCCTGTACTCAGCACTGGTGAGGCCACACCTTGAGTGCTGTGTCCAGTTCTGGGCCCTCAGTTTGGGAAGGACCTTGAGATGCTTGAGCACGTCCAGAGGAGGCAACGAGGCTGGTGAGGGGCTTGGAACATAAACCCTGTGAGCAATGGCTAAGGGAGCTGGGGTTGTTTAGTCTGGAGAAAAGGAGACTCAGAGGTGACCTTATTACTCTCTACAACTTCCTGAAAGGTGGTTGTAGTGAGGTGGGGTTGATTCCTTTCTCCAGACAGCAACTGACAGAACCAGAGGATACAGTCCTAAGCTGCACCAAGGGAAATACAAACTGGATATTGGGAAAATGTCTTTTCTGGAAATAGTGATAAAGTTCTGGAATGGCCTGCCTGGGGAGGTGGTGGAGTCACCATTCCTGGATGTGTTTAAGAAGACTGGATGTGGCACTTGGTGCCATGGTCTAGTTGAGGTGTTGGGTCATGGGTTGGACTCAAGATTCTTGAAGGTCTCTTCCAAGCTAGTAATTCTGTGTGATTCTATATGAAAGAAGGTTATGAAAATGAGCTGAAATCTTCCCAGAAGTAAATCTTGGAAATCATTTTACAAACAAATTTTGCAGGGCTATCTCTGCAAATACATGAATCACAGCACTACAGTAATGGATCCCTGAGTCTTAATGTGACATTACCAATGAATTCCCCATTCCCAGTGCTAAATCCTAAACATCAATATGCAGGATAGAGAGTCACATATCATTGTGAAACACACTCAGCAGAACCCCAGCTGATAAGAAGCCAAAATCTTTCAGGATAGACTGTCATGAAACCACAGGTAGAGAAAAAACACTTTGTGATGACAAGCTGCTTTCATCACAAGACTAGCAGCCATTACATCACCCATGCCTCTGCACAGAAGGTGGAAATACAGGGAAAATAAATTAACTCACAAATAAGTAAGGTGAGAGATTGGTGAGTGTGCAGTAAGAAATATGTCTTTGGAACATTTTGCATTATTTGACTGATAACATCAGATGTAAGGAACACAAATAAAATGCTAACGAAGTTAGAAGGCCATGGATATTGTAGCAAATTTTGCTATCTGAAATAAATGTGGTAAAAGGCTGTTATGATGGACAGCTTCCTGAAAGAGGAGGCAGAAGATAATACATGTGATAATGTGAAAACTCTCTTCAGAGGAAATGCTTAACAAGATAGACTATGTGGGAAACTGACTAAAGACTGAATGTTGCATTTTCTTGGCTTCTTCTCTTTCTTTATAATACATTGCAGAAAATTTAGAATGCTGTTCCCAGTGAGGGCAACCAATCTCCTGACATCTCTCCAGGCACTTGATGGAACAGTTGTAGTACAGATTGCTTTTGCAGAGGTTAAAAGTTAAACAGAATTCTGACTTTAAATATGTATCGGAAAATATGCTTGGGCAAAACAGAGTCCTCAGGGCTAACCAATGAGTCAGATGATTAAGGTTCTGCTTGGAACAGTTCATAAAACAATTCCCAGTTTGTGTCTGACAAACTTCCTTTGTCACCTGTGGGTTCTGTTAGTTACCTTCTACCCTTCCAAGAACAAACTTGTACTTTCTGCTTGTCATCATTAAGTGAAATGAAAGCTTTTGTTAACCACTTTGAGTTGACTGTGATAAAATAGTTTTGATTGGAGACTGTTTTATGTTACTTTCCAGAGTTTATTTTTCCTTTTAAAGGTAATATGAGACCATAGGTTAGATTTAAAGTTTTCTTAAGTAGTCTGTCCAGAGGTAATAGATACTTCAGTGAAGAAAAGGCTATCTGTCCTCACTTGCATTATGCTTGCTGTTTGTCTTCTTCATAATGTGAAAAGCATTTTATCTGCTGTTTCCAATACCATCAGCAGTCACAACTTGCCACTGACCTCTTTAAGATGAGTATATGCTCTTAATGCGAATTTTGTAATTCCCTTTGAAACAATAGAGTTGAGCTAGCTCCTGGTTCTGCTTGGGGCAGGGGATTTATAACACCCCCAGGCTGCAAATACATATGTTCATGAGCTTGACATGGAAATGGAGAAACCAGGAGTGAAAAGGCTGTAATGAGAACTTCACTCATCCCAAGCAATATCATTTGGATCCAACTTGTAGATGGGGGTGATGGACAAAATAGAAGAGATTAAGATTTGTAGGTTTCTGATTGTTTACAGAATTGAAGGTTTATATAGTATATTTTTAAAGCTAAACTCTTTCCATTTTAAGAAGCTTGGTGTTTAAAGACTGATTAACCAGCATTACTATTGTTGGTCAGGCATATCAAAGGAGAGGAGGCAACTGCAGATGAACAGGTTAAAAGAAATATTCAAGCCACTACCTCAAAAGTTTCAAGATATTTTAAATTTTCCCTCACACAGCAGATACTTATTCCTCAAGGACTGTGTTTAAGGGAAGTTGGAAAACACAGGACCTGAGACATATGGATTCCTTTATCATGCATACAGGAAGAAAACGAAACAGTATTACCTTTTGAAAACTCACAGCAGAGACTGAAAAAGCAAGAGTCAACTTCAATCACTATCAATAAACTAGTTAAGCATTGTTACAGATGTATGTGAGGAGGCTCCTTGGCATTCAATATCTTCTGTCCAATGGGCAGGAAAGTGATTGTCAAGGTATGCTCTAGGGCTTGTACCAATGAAAAAACTAATGCTTCCTTTTCCTCTCCTGGCTAAAGACACTCCTTCCAGATTTTGAAGGTACTGCATGGATAGAGGTACTAACTCAGTAAACTCTGCTGCTTTTCTGCTTCATACACCAGTGGAAAGGGGAAGAATTTTATATTACCATGCATCTGCTTTAAAACAGATAATCAATACCAACAATTAATAAACAATGTGTATTTAATCTCTGTTATGAATCCTTACATAATTTTAAAACCTGATAATTCATAGTTTGTATAAAAAAATTTCAGTGTGGTAGAACCAGACATAACTGTCCATTGAAATTTTCCACAGTTAAAACAAATAAATAATTAAACACATTAAAAAATAATTCTAAGAAAATCCCAATGCTATTTTTAATAGGGAATTGTTTGCTTGTTTGTTTGTTTTATTCTTGAAACCCTACATTAGAAAGTAGGTAGGGCCAGTATATAGAGACATGAAATAATACAGATTGGATGGGACCCTAGATGCTTGTGATCTGATTATCTGCTCCAAGCAGGGTCAGTTTTGAAGTGAAGTCAGACTGCTTGGCCCTACAAAGCTTGTTGTACCTCCAGTAACAGAGATTTCATCATCTCTCTATGGCAACCTATGGATCAAAAAAGCCCAAACCTTCTTGATAAGAAACACAGGTAAAGTGTGTATTTTGCCTGACATCTTAGGTGTTACTCATACAGAAGTATAAACAAGTAATTCTTAGGTCATATTAGAAGGTTTTCATTAACTTTTCTGGGATACCCCACCTCTAAGGTGGTCCTTTTCACTTTTCCTAGGCAGTCTTACAGCCTAACAGTCTTGGACCAGCTTTCAGCTAATAATCAGATTAAACTCATATAATTTTATCTCCTTTTTTCAAGATCAGCCACAGATATTGCTTCTCTTTCTTCAATGTTTCTAAGTTTGGGAGGTTGGTTGGGGTTATTTGCACTGCCCAAGTTAGCTACAATTATTTTATTATTAGTTATTTTTCTTTGCAGAGGTTAGCTACGCTGTCAGACTATTCACTTAATGTGGTACCTTTTTAAAACAACCAAAATCATACCATGGTTTTGGCAACACTGATGTTATTAGATCAGAGAGGGATGTGAAGCTTCAGAGTGAAGCAGGGCTGTCACTTTTGTAGACTCATTGTATTTAAATCAAAAAGCACTCTGTACAGTTTTTCCAAAATTTACTAGCACCTAAGTCTCTCTGTTTCAATTGCTTATGGCCATGCTTTTCTTTAATATGCAACTATGTGTTGCTGATAATGATGTCAAACCAGTAGCCTCAGCAATACAGCCTCCTGCTTTCCCTTGGAACAGTTATACTGAAACCAGCAAGGGTATCAGAGCAGCGTGCCAGCGAGGAGAGTGACTGACGTCAAGAGGAGCAACCTCTGTGTTCAGTCTGCATCAGATCTGTCAGTTACTGTGTAGTGACCAGGAAGAATTTGTTGTAAAAATAACATTTGTGTACTATAAACTGAGGAGGTAAAAAAGAACTTAAGTTCAACTGCAAACACACTTCCTCATGTGTTATCTTAAATTAAATACCATAGAAGTTCTGGAAACACATAAGCAATTAACTTTGTGTTCCCATAAACTCGATAGACACAATATGAAGGATTGTGGCCAAGGCTGAGTGGGTATTTTTAGTTGAAATCTAAACCCACTTAAACCAGTTGCATTCAAATTAGCCAGTTCACCATGTATTTTCTGGTTCAAGGCTTCACAGCAGCAATGTGATAAGGGAGTGGTTTTCACCTGGGTGCTTGCCTGGCTTTTTCTCCAGCCACTCCCTCACTACAGCTGTCACTGTCACCATGTGCTTTGTGCTTCCACACAGCAGTGCTCACCATGGCAGAGGAGCCAAGAAACTATAACAGGTTAGGGTCACCTGCCCAGGCTTCCTGCAGAATGGCTGGCAGAATGAGCGGAGGGAGAGCTGATCCCTGTGGGGATCATGGGAGGGAGCAACAGTGCAAGGAAAGCTCTGCACATCTGCAAAGCTGATGTGGCTCTCCCCCAGAGCCAGATAAGCTGGAGAAGCATCAAGACATTGCACAGCTGACATTTTTTTGGTGGTTGAAAAATAAAAGTAAAGATTGAAAAAAGGATTTGTGGCAGTAGCATGCTGAAAGAAAGCTGTGACAGAGGCAGAAGAGAAAGAGGTATTCTCAGAAGAAGAAAGGGATGATGACAGACTCAAAAAAAAAAAAAAGGAATCAAGGTCAAAAAGGTGAACAGAAGTCCTTATGCAGACTGCCAAATAGTCACATTCACCTGGCTGACGTGGCAAAGTCCTCAGTGGAGATGTAGCATACATGAGAAAGAGGAGAGTGAGTGAGAAAAGGCAGCAGGATACTCCCTTTCCACAATTCTCCTCACACTTCTCCTCATTTATATAAGCCCATTTCAACATGGCTGAAGTACGCGGCTGTCTGTATTATTTGTTTCCACATCCCATGTCCCATCCCAGCACAATCCACTCACACGACAACTCTCAGGCCTGCACATGAATCAGAGCTCCCAGAAATTGCCTCCAGTTTTGATCTGTTTTAGTCACTAGGGAGTGTTGAGCCAGCAGCCTCTGAGAGAGCTCTCGTACATTTTTTGCATGAATCCAGTGCACCAATAACTGCTAAGCCAGGAGTCTCCATAAAGCTGTGCATTGCCATTGTCCACATCAGTCAGAGACCTGAAGCCAGAGATCTTCCCAAGACCCAGGTTTGCAAGAAACCTCTGAATCTCTGAGGATTGTAAAGGGTCAACAGCAGGCAAGCAACCTCAAGACCAGCTAGCCAGGGATGTCTGTGTTTGCCTTTGGCATCAACCTCAGCTTTGAACGTCGCAGATACCACTAAAAGCTATGTATTTGCTAAGTAGTCCTAATGAGGCCTTGATACTTTAGTGACTTGTTTCTCAACATCATCCCAGAAAATTATGAGACAAAAGGTCTGGAGTAATCCCCAGAACATGTGAGTGAGTGTGCTTGTGTCTACATACCTCTGTAGTGCTTGAGACCTGAAGCTAGTCTTGCTTCTACTGCAACAGACTTGGCATGCTCATACCTTTCTTGGGTCTTCTTTCATGCCTTTCCACTTTTAAAGACTGCCCTTCTAGATGTGCTTGACTTTTAGGCTATTTCCCACATGCTGGTTCTGTGGCTTTTCTTATTATTTTTCTTCTTGTTCTCCTTAGGTCCCACATGATCATGTTTCATTTTTTTACTTTGTCATTATATGCCAATGACTGGCACCTCTAATCCAGCATTCATTACTCTGTTCAGGACTTTAGATACTGTAAAGGTGGGGCACTCTACAAATCCTGCTATTATTTATGGAAGCCATGCTGTTCTAAACAAAACATGAAAAATGATACTCAGCAGACCTTGATTTTATTCCAGCACATCATTAACCATAACTTTGAAATAGTCAAATGCATTAAAAATGTGATGTAGCAAAGAAGTTTACTAACAAGGGAAAATCTGACACCAGTCATAACTTCAGCTGAGACTTGATTGAGCTAACCAGCAAAACATTCTGATTTATTTTGCACAGGGAAAATATGATCACTGCATATTTACAGCAATGACTGAAGGTAAGTACATTCTGTAAAGTGCTACTGAAATGTATTTCCTTCATTTCCTTGACAGCAAAAGGAAGCAATGAATGCCTTAAACCACAGAAAATATTGATATTATGAAAGATAAATGGAGGTCACATTCATTTACTGCAGCATGCAGAGTGGCCCATATTTTACTAGGTTCAGCTAAAGTTCATGGGAAATTATCTTGGTGGTTTTTCTCCTGGGCTGTGCAGCAGGCCACTGACAACTGGGCCCTGCAGTGGTTGCTTCGCAAGGATGGCAGTCTGGTATTACAGCTGACAGGGATTACTTGAGGAAGAAAAGCACAGTGCTAGGCTGCTGAACAGTTTTCCTGCAGCAATTCTTGACAATATTTTTTTCTGGATAGGGCTCTAAACAACGCAGTCAAGTGAAAGACGTTCTTGCCTTGGTGGGGCAGAGGGGGTGGATCTCTCTAAGAACCCTTGCATTCCAAGCCATTCCATGATTCTATGACTATCACAAGAGAGTAAGTCTTGGCTCAGTAAGTCTTATACATATTGAGGAACAAGAGACAAGAGGGAAGACGATGTATCAAGTGCATACAAATTGCCACTCATATCCAAAAATGTAATAACTTTAGTCACATTCCTTTCTACACTATGCAAACACTCCAGCAAAACAACTTCTGGGACCTCGGATTAGGATCAACAGATTGTCAGGTACCTGCTTGAAAGTGCTTGAAAGTATGAAGCAAACATGGATTTCTTCTCTGTAGCAGATAAAGTCAGCCTCATGCAGCCAGTACAACAAAACATAGAACAAAACATAGAACAAAATATGGACTTCACTCTGTCAAGCACTGTCAGACATTGCCCAGGCTTTCAATGGTAATGGAGTGCACTCAAATACAAAACTGAATCTTGTAATCACCGGCTTTCTATTCACCTTCTTTCCAAACCTTGCACAAAACAAAAGAAAAACAAAACAAATAAAACCACAAACAAACAAAAAACCCATAAGAACAACAAACGGACACCTCCTGCAAATTAGAAGAGGTTAAGATATATTTCAGAAGAATTAATTTTTTTCTGTTAACTGATTATTGAAATTAACCTCAAGTTAAATACATTGCCTCTTTTTGTGTCTACCTGAGAAAGAGCTATTGCATTATTTAGGCTGGGGGGGTTTTTACCACATTTCCTGCTGGAAAAGCTGTCCCTAATTTAAGCATATTTTTATTATGTGCAGCTACCTGTGTGCTGAAGGTGTCAGCAGAAATGTAGGAGCGGAACAGAAAAATGCTATAAGATGTCAGAAGAACTCTGAAGGACAAACATCATTTTCAGAGTGAAAATTGAACCATATGGCAATATCCAGCTGACAATTTGGAACACATATCCAGGCCTCTTTACTGGGACATAGACAATTGTCAGCAGCAAAATGCAGGTGAAACGCTGTAGAAAATGAGGTTGGCTTGCAATTTGTAAGGGCAGGCAAAAGCTGTTGTGGGTCTCCAGAGAGGGAAGGAGAGAAGGTACAGAGTGCTCCAGCCTGTGCCAAGCCCGGGCAAGCCCCGGCCAGCCGAGCCCATCCTCAGCTCTGCGCTTCTCCCTGAATTTCCATTAAAACATCCCGAGTGCTCTCCTGGCCTGAGGAGCCCTGGATTCATGCACACATACCTGAAGGTGCGGCCAGAACAGCCAAACACTTTTGTGAGTTTGCCTTAGCCAAGAGAGAAAAGCAAAATGCAAAGAGAAGGGTAGGGTTTATTTTTCCCTTAAGAAAGGTCCTCAGGTATTTTAATACATTTTGGGTGTATTTTTGCTTGCTGTTGCTTATAATAATCCCATGGAAGCTTGAAACTAAAATATGTCTGATACCTGATATATTTTTTTCTCTTTTGATTACTGACAAATGTTGATTTATTATGGTAGGTCTGTTAGAAACACAGCTGTTCATAAAACTCTTTTTCCTTATACTTGCTCCCCCCGCAACTCCCTTCCCCCCTCAAAAAAAAATTACATCTGCCTGGATTTTTTTCAACATTTTCACCTCTTTCAAAAAGATGTTTGTCCAGGTACCAAAAATTCAGGAAAAAAGAGTATTTTGGGATGAGATAATGCTTTATTTTTCCAAGAAAACAAATATTTTGGGGAAGATTTGTGTTTCACTAGAAAGACTTTTCTCCAGGACATATTTTAATGACATCTTTAACAAATAGTATTTAACTACAATATGTGCTCCTTACTTACTTTCAGACAAATTAAGGAAACAGCACAGTGAATTTTGCAATTAAATGTAAGCACATATAAGCTACATTTTGATTCTAAAAAAACATTCTTAGAAAATGTAACTACCACTGTCCCAAAAGGCGTGTAAGAATACGTATGTAGGTTAGGAAATAAAATGAGTTGCCTTGTAATTCAAAACATTTCTTCAAATCATTTTTTTTTAATAGAGGAAAAATTACTTTTGATATATCTTCTCTGTTTGAACATGATAGATTTTACACCACAATGAAGGGTCCTGTTACACTTCCAAAGGCTCCTCTGAGCAACTGAGGTGTGACCACAGTGAGACAAATCAGATAGCATAGCTCAAGCCCACCGCCTCACACAGGATCTTGAATTTCTTGGCTCCCATATTTCCCTGAACTGTGGAGCAGGTTATGAAAAATGTTGATTTCCTGTAAGAAATAAAATTCTTTCCATGGAGTCCTTCAGTGATTTATTCTTTTCAGGTACCACAGAGAGTAGAATTATGCTGAGTTGAGATTTTGGTAGCATTTGCTTTGAGGAGTGCAGGTGCAATTGGTCATAATTACGCTTAGAGGCTGTTCCATGTGGTTTCTCACCCAAAGCAGTAAATCAATTATGGGAGAGCAAGTCCAAGCCAATAGATGTTAGCTACAGTATCAGGGACTTTCATGCATGCAGCAATATGGCATCTTTACATCACAAAAAATGGGTCATGGAGGAGGACTAGGCTGTCAAAGTAAAAAAGAGCAAATAATTTTTCAAATAAAGCTACATACAGTTGCTTTATTGCATTAGGTTTTACTTCAATGTTTTTGAAGGTCTCTCATTCTTATACATTTTTTAAAGCAAAATCACAAGCTTTTAAACCTGGAGGTTTTGGGGTTTTTAGCTGATGAATACAGTAGCTTACCATCAAAATTCTCTTTCAGAAAAACTGTTTATTATTTTGTTCTAGAAGATAAGTGAGTGGCAGAGTATAATTTTATCAACCAAAAAATACATACACTAGAAAGCAGAGACCCCACTTTGCCACTTGACAAGCTTCCAGGGAGAAAACCACATACCACAAAATACATACTTTCAAGTGGCACAGCTGGATACTAGCAGGAATTACCACAAAAGTTCTCTCATGCCTTTTCTTATCCTTTTGATTTGGCTAGAGCAGAAACAATTTCAGATATAGGATGACTTGCAGGTCTAGTAGCCTGACAATCCCTTTGTTCTTCAGAATGATATTGACATGGTCAATTCAAAGTACCAATGAGCTAAAAGACTGACTCTGAGCTGCTTTCATAAACATTGCCTTCCCTTGACACATACAAGGCACCAGGCAAACGCTCCTGACGATCTGACGCTCAGGAATTGAATGATCCAGCGCCTACAACTCACATAAATACTTCTACCCATTGAAAATTCAGTCTCAGTGAATATTTACATGTACCGTTTTCTCCTACATGTATGGCAATAAAATTTGATTAGTAGAATATCCCTAGGAAGAAAAAAAATAATATAGAAAGAAAAATATTTGGCATGGATAAAGCCAAAGAATTTAGCAGTGGAATACCTCATCATAGAAGGGTTTTTCCACACTGTTTGCCCAGGTACAATGTTTACCACTGTGACAGGTCTGCCATTTACTTTTACCTACTTACTTACATTTACCTAGCTGGTACATGTGACACATGGTTGTGTCTACCTCTTTCACAAGGGCACCTTGGCAATTACGGTTTGAAACTGTAACTGTGTGCACCCAAATGGAAAAGGGGAGAAATCAATGAGAAAAGCATGGAAAGTGCTTGCTTCCTGGATCACCCTGACATATTACTAGATGAGATCAAAGGAGTTGAAAGATATCAGGGAGATAATGCCCGTGGTGGAACATCACATCACAAGTAAGAAGCGATGGAGGCAGTGCAGGTCATGTCCAGTTAGATTGCAATGGGGGCAAACTAGGAACGTGTCCATGGACACTGCAGGGTCTCAGCTGATGGGTGGTAACTTCTTGGAGTTCTGCTTGCATCACACCCTTGAATAGTCACTCACAAGTGAAATATTGAAAATTAAGAACAGACCTAGCAGAAAAATAGAGCAGCACTAACAATGGCTGAGGAGCTGTTTTAAAGGCCAATTCTAAGGTCAGACAGGTAAAAGGTTTTTCCTTTAAAAGAGTGATGGGAATTTATGCAAGCAAAAAATGTCAGCCTTGAGCGAGACACAATATAAAGATATTATGAGCATTAGTACAGTTTTTCACTAGCACATATTATACTGGATAGTGGAAAATACCTTTTGAGAGCAGCATTCTTTTTTCTTGTTCTGAAAAGCAAACAAAACACGGGCAGAAAACTCACTATCAAGTAGAACCTGCATCCATACACTCTCAATGACATGCTAAATACAATTTGATCTCAAATGACTAATAAAGATACATGGCCGCCAGGTGACTGGGCAGGAACAAAAACACATGGTTCTGCCACACTGAGGAAGCAAGCTGCCTCTTTCTTGCTTGCATTTGTTTCAGCAAATCCCATAGTAGCCATGCCTTGCCTTCACCACTCATCCCTTGATCTCCCAGTGACACCACTCTCTTCTGTCACATTTCAGGAAATAAGACACTCATGTTAATGAAGCAAGCTCCTATGTTGACAAGGTTCTGCTTCAGTGCAAGAGTAGAGTGGGGAAAAAACTCTCAATATATGGACTGGTTTTTTATGGTATCATGTCCAGATCCCAGGCCAAGAAGTCTTTTAGATAGAATGACTTAATCACTTGTTGTCAGAAAAGTTTTTCTCAGTATGGTCTTTAACCATTTTCTCTTCCATAGGTATTCTACATGTAATATATTGTTTATTTATCTGAATGCTACTTCTAAACAATAACTGCCAAGTATTAATATGGAATAATAAAATACTAAATACTCTTTTTTTTTTTGAGGCACTTTATATGGAAACACATCTTTAGTGAAGATACAAATTTGTACATTTGTTATACTAATGTTCTAAAAGGTAAGCCATTCCAGACTGGAAATAAATTCAATATATCTGAGAAAAATAATATACATTCAGCTATACAAACAGTTGTACAATCTTCCCTCTCTATTGTCTCTCTTCAGTTTATTGAGACTCCCTGTGGAATTATGACTTTTGCTCCCTTCCAAATCAAAGAATTTTCTATTCAGCAATTTTTATTTTGAAGCGAATGGAATACACTTCATTGCCATTAAAAGTTACAAGTAGTATTGGAAAATGTTTAATGGACTGTAGACATTTATGATCTTTTCTGTCACAGCATCAGTCTGAGAAAAACCTTTGTTAATGTTCTTTCCTCTTCTCTATTGTTCCTCCTCCATGTCAGAACACCAAAAAGCCTTGAAGAATTCAAATATTTAAATAGTTACAACAAAAACAGTTACACAACTAATTAATTTTAAAAGAAATTCAGCATAAAAGTATCAGTTTCAGTGTGTCTGTTCTACCATTCTGGTCTTCCTTAAACACACAGATTCCTTCTCACCACTTTGTTGTCCTGCAAGGGGATTGTCTCTCATATTAAACACCTCACCAGCTCTTTTCATGTCTGTAGTGTGCCTTTTGCCAAACTGGAAAGAGCCCAACAGAAGTGAGTCAGATATCTACCAAGGCAAGTTTGATCAGGCCTTCTTTTTCTTGCAAAATTAAGTGTTTGGGCAGAGCAAAAGGGTATCTACCTAAAAAAAAATAGAAAAGAAACCTGGGTTATTTCAAGCTAAGGAGAAATTAAAAATCAACCAAAATTAAGATAATAATGGGCAACCTACTTAAACAGAATTTTATCTCAGTGGTTAATGCTGATACCCTTCCTTATTACACCTGTGTGCCTCCAGAACCAGTACACACTGTGAGGTTTTACTGTGGGCTCCATGAAGATGCTGGGACTTCTCCCTTCAGGGACCGAAGTCTCTGCTTAGGGACATGATTTGGGTGTCATTAGCATAATGTCTGTTGCCACTTGTTCTGCTTCCAGAGGTGTTATATGGAAGATCTGGGAGTTTGAAGAGGTGACAAGTTAGGAAAGCAATTAATTTCCTTCAAGAGGCCATTTGCTTTTCTTTCTGATCAGAAAACTCTCTGATAAGAACTGGAGCTCCTCACTGCTGCTACTGGATGCTGTCCAATTTTTGCCCATGTTTTGGAGCTGAAAGGATGACCTGTCTGGAGCATGCCTGGCAAGTTGTCACAGCTCCTGCTGTCAAAGCCACACAGTTCCTTGTTCTTTCTTCCTTTCCCTGTTCTTTGCTCTGGGGTCAGTCCAGGGTGTCAGCCATCCTGCACACCTTCTGTCAGGAGGCTTTCAGCACCATAAGCACAGCTCAGGCAAAGCCTAGTGTCATGGTTTAGAAAGGATACTCCCCAATTTAGTGCTCTCCAAAGCATGCTGCTGCTCACTTGCTCCCCCTCTTCCTAAGTAGGATAGAGGAGAACTTGAGGTACAATAAGTAAAGGCCATGGGTGGAGAATTGGAGGTACAACACATAAAGGTCATGGGTTTAGATAAGAACAATTTACTGGAAACAGCAATGAGATGAGAAAACAAGCACAGACAGCAACAATATTCATAACAAAGCATCCAAAAGAGAGAGTGATTCATTTGCTTGTTGCAGAGCTTGACCTGACCACAGCCACACCACCTCGATTGTTCGATACAGCTTGCAAATGATATTATTCAACTTCTCCCTCTGGCTTGGAATCAGCATTATCCAACTGCTCCTTCCAGCTTGGAGCTAGTAAACCACCCCCCATCTCCTTCCATCGTGTTTACTTGACTGGAAGGAAACCCTTTTCCTTGGAAGAAGATTCCCTTCCCACTGTCCTTGGCAATGATGTGATGTGGCATAGAGAAATCTCTGGGTCCTAACCATGCTCTTCCTGGCTGCTGCAAAAATTGACCTTGTCCTGGCTGAAATCAAGATACATGGCAAAAGTTCTAAGACATGTATTATTGCAGATCATTAATGCAGTGATGCCTGAAAATATTGGTGTACAAGGTCTTCCCTATCACGCCAATGAAGCTTGTGATTTCACCACAAAAGTAATTCATTTCATACTGAGTACTAGTCTGCAGTTTCTGTCTGGTTTTCATTCTTACTGGAGACATGAGAATCTAAATTTTCACATGCACAAAAAGTTTCCTCAATATCAAGAGCTCTTCTTCTTATTAGCAAGTATAAGCAGAAAAATCATGGTCTTGGTGGGGATTTTTCTTCCTATTTTAAAATGAGAGGGCAAGCCATGAAATCCCAGTGAAATCAGACTGTAAAGAGCATAGTTCTCTCTCTCATCACCATCATCTCAAGATTTCATCAGCACTATTGATGCAGAAAAGATTCAAGTGTCCACATCACAGGAGCTATCTCCAAATTTCCTGCCACTATAATTGTTCCTTTCTATAAAATGCAGTTAAAACTATTGTTAAAATACATATCTCAAGGGAGATTTTCCAAACTGCAAAAATAATTATTGTATTTTACATTAGCAATACACAAATAACTGGTTATTCAGGTTCTTTATACAGATGCAGTATATCTGAGGATAATTTCCAGAAGATCCCCATGGACTTGACATAGACAGCAGGCACCAGAAAGGAACTGCAAATTGTGTATTTCCAGTGGCCTACACATGATGGGCACCACAGATTGAATTAGCTGCAATATTTTGCAAAGTCACTGATGAGAAAGAGAATTACAGACTGACCTGGAAGTGGGTGAGTGAATAAAGGTGGTTGTAAAAAATCATGTGCAAATTACCTGAGATTTTGGGATTAACAGATTTTAAATAGTCTGTAACATATTAAAACTGCTTGCAGAAAACACATTTTTTTTTCTGAGATGTACTTTGGAGCAAATTTTGAGGAAGGTGTGAATCAAAATCGTCATTATACCACTTTGAATCCACAGCCATTGCCCAAACCAGGCAAAAGTAAGAGGAGAACAGAAAAAAAGCTGTTATTGCCATACCTGGAACAGCCTGTGCTTTACAGCCTGTCCAAGTGCTGGAGTGAGTTTGTTTCTGCCTTGCACACAGAACAGTGAATTAGCCACAGCCTGCTTTGTACAACATGCAGAGAAGTCACAGAACCTCCTACCTTCAAAACCCCTTGGTGATGAGTGATTAAATCTTCACAGCAAGTCAAGGCTCCCACTGAACTATCACAGCATACCTGGGTGTGCCATTCGAAGGATCTCAGCTGAATAAGTTTTTAGATGGGTGGTCACTTTGCTGATCACTAATGTAAATGTCACTCCCTGTGTAACATGAGCAGCTAGAAAGGAGAAGTAAAGAATGGCTACTGAAAATCCATTACCTCTAAGAACTTTTCCACAGCTCTCTGTTTTCACCACTGTGTTAAACAGCCATTCAATCCCAGACAACAATACACATTTCTTTCACAGCAGTCAGCATGCCAACAACATTTATATGTTGCGGAACTTGCACTTATTCAGCAAAAGTAAAAGGAACACAATTGGCTTGAATAAACATGTTTAACATGCCATGGCATCAGCTGCTTGCTGCTGGGAGAGAAGAACTGAAATGATACATTTTTCATCCTCCACTAATCCACTGCTGCAATGAATGACCTGTTAAATACCCTTCAAAAGCTGACAGGCAGGAAGGCTGAGGTTGTTCAGGTCGCTTTTGCAACAGTGAACACTGTTAAGTTCAACAGACATTGGCGGCAGTGGTTTCTTAGTATGGCTGCAGAGAGCTGTTCGCTGCTAATTAGCCCCTGGCTTCACATCTGATACATCCTAAGTCATGACTGTGACTTTTCAGGGAAGTGGGCTCTGAGAGGTCCTTCCACTCTCAAGCTTGATGCTTGCACATCACTGCTTTGGAACAGTTTATTTCCAGAGGACATTTTTAATAAGACCTGAAATCACATTAACTCCTCTCTGCTCTCTTTTCCCTTCCTCTCTAGGTGTTTTCCTCCACAGAATATACACACCCATTCCTGCTCTTTTCCAGGAGCATTGACAATGAGAAAACAAAAACATTTGCCTCTTTTTCTGTTCACAAGACTAGAATTTATTTTCCTCTGAAATATAATTCATCAAACAATCACAGCTCATGTAAATTTCTATAATTGAGTTCCCTGGCCTACTTCTAAGATGAGTACTTAGAATATCTTAAGGCAGAAGTGAGGATGTTGCTTGTTGAGGCATTAAAGACATTGAACTGTACAAAGTTCATCTCCCAGTTAAAAAAGCTCAAGGTCGAGGGCCACCACTCGGAAGAATGGGGTAGATGCAGGTTTTTCTATCTGCAGTTCAGTTCACATGTAGGTTTTAACTGAACACTCAAACCGATAATGTTTTTCCAGACTGGTTGTAAATGGCAGGATTTTAGCTTTGTTTTGGTTTGTTTTCAGTCAACAGTGATAGCAGAAATCATAGTGCAGAGTAATCCAGCAGGAACTTATCCCTGAAAATGTGTGAGCAAAAGTGACACACACATATTGTTTTCTGTTATTATATTGATGAGTAAAGTTCATACTGTCTATTGTCAAAACAAATCCTAATAACACTGACTTCATCTTTAGACAGCTCATAGCATGGGAATTTACCTAATAAATCCTTTCCTGGATAGCTGTGTTTTCCCCCCTTTCTTCCTTTATACTACTGTAAAGGAAGAATTGTATTCTCCACTTAATTTTTCTTTTAGTATTGATTCTTGTTGATAGCTAAATAATATTTTCCATTTTATGACTTTTCAGCCCATTTTATTCTCTGTGTAGTCATGAATCTGTAGTTTCTGAGGAAAATTCTGCTTGGTAATGATTTTTAGCTGGCTTGCTTCTTCAAAACTAGTACCCAAGTTATTTCCCAGCATCTTGAATTTTTATAGAGAAGGAAGAGAAAAAGGCAAAATCCTGGCTTTGCTTTGTCACGAGCTAAAGGAACAGAGTCTCAGTATGTCTGCTCTGTTTTCAGGAGCTGAGTGAGAACACAGGAGAAGTAGAGAACAAAAGTGAGCTAAACTCTTCAATCAAGTCTGGCACCCACAGTTTTTTCCTTCTGCATCTTCCATATAACATTCATCATCACTCACGATTGCTCCTTCTGTTCCATTTAGACACAGGCCAAACTTATTGTCCTTTTCTGAGCACAGCTTATTCACTCTCATTATAAGGGGTGCAAGGCAGTGCGTGATTGTTACCATTCTAACAAGGAGCTTTAAACTGATGGGTATATCCAATTAGCAAACTGCATATTCACATGGCCTCCAAAGAGCTGGAAGTGTGGCATTTTCTAAACAAGGTTTAAATGAAAGCGGGCCATGTGTTTGTTGTCATCCAATAAATGCAGGAAGTGTCTCACTATCAGGGTGGAGATTCTCAGGTATAGTTTTGCAGAACTGCAGAGTATTTCTGCTGATAGTTACTGCTAGGGGGGAAAAAAAGGGTTTGGAAGTAATTTTCATTTTAATTTAGTTTCTCTTTCCACATTAGGACATCTCCCTTCCTTTCACCCAAAATACACTTAATCCTAATGATTCTTTTCCTGAAAAAGTAGTTCCTTTTGTATTTAATAGAAAGTAACAATTGAATTTTTTCATCCTTATGGATGGATAAACTTTTTCTGTTCAAATTCACAAGTAAATTATTAACAGAGGAATTACCTAACAAAATAAAAGTTATGTCCAAAGGGTTTTTCTTATTTCTTTTGAGAAATACTTTCCTGATATCCCTGAATAAACAGTTTCAAAACCTTTTTGTAACAAAGAGTTAGAAGTGAGACACCTGACCTTTAAGAACACTCAGCTTGAAACAAAAGTTACAGCGTCTAGAAGCCAGAAGCAAAAAAAAGTATCATAATGCCAGGTGATGGATAAACATATTCCAACGTGGATTTAAATTGTCATGCCATGCCAATATGCTGTCAGTTCTGAAAGATTAGTCTGGCATTGTAAAGATTTTCATCCAACAAAAGTACTGAGAAGTTAAAAGTATGCTGTCTAGTTTTATATCAACACAATGTAGAGTTATAGTAAGTAAATATTAAGAAAATTGTATAAGAGGTATAACTGTTGACATGGAGGTTTAGAAACAACAAAGGGAGCCTTTTAAAATGTCATTGCATTCAGATAAGAAAACGTATCTTTTATCACTTTAGCAAAAGGGGGGGCAGCCCTCAAAGTACAGCTTCCAAGAAAAACAGACATTAACTCACAGGGAAGAGAAATTTCACCTTTTCACCAGCTTAATCCACACATGTTTTAGGGATACCTGATACTTTTATTTATGTGTTTCATATCCTATTCCCTTACAAACTTTTTGTTAGCTTAAGTAGCACAGCCTGTAAAGGTAGCAGCACTGGCACAATAAAGGCCCTGACGCTAAGCAGCCCAAACAGGGTTAACGAGTGCCTGTGGCCAGCTGAGGCCAGCCCGGCCCTGGCCCCCAGCTGTGGGCTTCCCTGCTGGCAGGGGTGCAGGCACCAGGGTACAGCAGAGATTCCCATTCCCTTGCCCACCCATCTCAGAGGCCAAACAATCCTGGGAGGGACTGGCCAAAAACTGGGTTATTGTCTCAGGAAGCTCTGCATGGAAAGTAAATTTTTTTTCATGCTAGTCATGAGCTAAAACACTTCAGCATCCTCCCCAAGAAGTATGTGTTGCACTACAACAGCTTGGGGAAATTCAGGAAGAGGAGATTCAGAAGTTTTTTGTGAATCTGAGCATAAACATGTACAGAAAATGAGAAAAAAAGGTAAGGGGTGTGGGGGAAGGTGTGATGAAGTCTAGTTGCTGTCAGTCCACATTTTCATCTTGTAGTGATGTTAATGATATTCAATGATTAACCATGTGAGAAATGCATCTTTGTAGCTGGAACACAGAACTGAGTGCCAGGAAATTCACAGTCCTACACCAGGACCCTGAGATGGATCAATCTCAGGCTGGCTCAATTAGACTGGCTGGCTTTGTCTGGCTCAATTAGACTTCCTTCCTCAGCACGTTTGCTTCAAACAGGGAGCTCAGTGATGATCACTTCTTGTAGAGAAAGAACATGTGCAACCCATGGCTGGGCAGCTGAGGCTGACAAATATCATCGTGACTCACCACAGAACAGGGAGAAGGGATGCGCTCCCCTCAGTCCCTGGGGCTGATCCTGAGGCACTGAAATCAATGGGGACCCAAAACTGGGGCAGACAAGAAAAGCATCTCTCTCCACTCCAGAGCCCTTGCAAGCTTTGGTGGAGCTGCATCCAGTCTGTATGTAGTTCTGTGCAGTAATCTGTGTTCCATTAGATGCCAATTTTTTCATTAAAACAGCCTGAGTTACCTCTGAGAAATTCTTACTGTACAAAGCACAGAGAGCATCACTCCTGGGTCTCACAAGGATAGCTACTGCTCCTTGAGTGTCTATCTGTGCCAAAGAAGGATATAAGTAGAACAACCATGAAATGCTGCCCTGGACCTGCAGCTCAAGGAACACAGTCCATGAATTTAGCTCTGCATTCTGAGAAACGAACCTCCATTTCAGCCAATTCTTCCTTGGTCAGTTTTTTCTCTATCTGCCTCCTTCCCTGTGGTTTTGCTTTATGCATGAGTTACACAATAAACTCAGAAATGCCCTGAATGGGAGTGATGGTGATTATAATCTTTCTGTGCCCACCCCTGATGCTGGAGGATAGGAAGGCTCACCAAGCATAGCCTTTTGCCCAGCTTTGAATGCAGCTTGCCTTCGCTTTTGCTCCACTGAGCCGCCACAACAGGGCCTCTGATGCTGCTTACCTTGCCCCACCAACACTGCAGCCCGGGAGATTCAAGGTGGCCATAGGGTGCCACACTTCCCTCCCTGCCTCCAAGTTGCACTTCTCCTTTCTCTTTTCAGAGAGGACCCCCAAAATTCTGTTCTTACCCCTGCAACTCTAATAATTCCTGCAGGGGATGAAGCCCCTCCGTATCTAAGTCCCCAGTTTGAATTCCTCAAGAATATTCCCATTACACACCAGCTGTTCAGGCTATCACATAAGCAGCAGCCTCAACAGAAAGACCAAGGCCTGCAAGGGCAGAGGAAATGAGCTAAGCTCTCACCCTCCACAAGTAATCCTTCCAGACCATGGTGGAGGTTTGGTGGCTGCAGATGCTGTGAGAAGGTTTAAAGAGCCACTCTGACTTGTGTTCAGGCAATGAATACCAGACTGCAGTCTCTGATCTGTTGTGTTAGCATTATATTTATCTTATGCAAGCATGGAATTCAATTCACTGCACTTTCAAAAATGTGTGTTTTAAATAACTCAACCCTAGAAATGTTCATGTTCTCATAGTTTCACATCAGCCTTTTGCACAGCTGCCAAAAGCCTTCACACCCCCTTGCCTAGCCCACCTGTGTAAACACCACAGAATTTGCTCTTTGTGAAGCACAGGTAGAGTCTTGTGGCTTGATAATGAGCAAAAAAAAGGGACAGAGAAGTTCTTTGCAACAGATGTGTGAGGGTTCTGCCCCATCCAGGTTGCTGTGCATTAGCGGGTAGCTTTTACACTTCTCTTACAAATAGCATTCGTTTAAAAGTATTGTAGAGGGCATGTTTGACATTTCTGACCAAACTAATGTTTTTAGAGCCTCTTTAAATGCTTTCTGATTGAATGGCACTGCAAAAGGAAGAAGATGTGCAACACATTTCCCTTATTCTGTGTTCCTTACCTGTGCTGAACAACTTTTTCATATGACTTCTTTTGTTGATTTCAAAGAGCTTAAGCATATAAGAACATATTCAACATGAATCAAGAGCATTCCTCATATATTTCTCTCTAAGTTCAATGAGAGAATGGGCATGAATTCAGTGAAATTGGAAAAAGAGCATCAAGTTTCTGGGAGAGGTTTCAAGAATATGATCTGGAAGATGGTCTGAGAAACATCCAAGTACAAGGTCTCCTAATCAGTGCTTCCAGGATCAGCTCTCAAATTTACTGATTAGTGTTACACATTTGGGATTTACCAGCCTTGTGTGCTGTGAACAGTCCTGCTGAAGAGAAACAGTATGTTACTTGTGAAAATTTAAACCACCAAGCATGTCAGTAAAAGTGTGACTGCCCCAGAAAGGAGGAAGACAAAAATAAGTCACTTTCATGCCACTCCACAGCAGAATTTTTTTCAAAAAAATTTTTTTCAAGTTTTTTCCAACTTGCCACAAAAAATGATGATGATAACTCATTGTCCTTTCATCTTGGACCTGATTCTTTTTTCAGAGAAATCTTGTTTAACAAGACACCATTCTCTGCAGCAAAACAACCCTGCAGTCACACCACAGCCCCACAAAGAGCTTTCTGTCAGAGAATTTATGCGCTGTCTTGGGCCTGTGTGCAGCACCCTTACCAGGTTTTTGTGCTCAGGCTTGCTCATGCTTGGTGATGAGGAGACAAATAACTGGCCCAAAGCAGAGCTGCTATTCATCTCCTGATCCACCTCAAACCTAACCCACCACCCAAATCTCTCATGCCTGGCAAGCAAAAGGAATGCTTCTCCACATCATCCATGGGCTGGACAAGGCCACAGGGTGGTTAGGCCCTGAAATGGAAGCTAAAGAAAGTCTGTGCAACTTGCTTCCTGTGTTGCAGGACTGAATTCAAGCTTTTAAAACAGGTTTATTACTATCCATCTGTATTTTATGCACTACCTTGAGACCAAGAATTCAACTTGTCTCTTTAGCCAGAGGTAAAAATACTTCAAATGCTATTGCAGAAGAATGTAAAAAAAAATAATAATTATGGGGAAAATCATGTCTAGGAAGCTTGCTTGTAAGTCTCATTTAACCAAAGAAAGCAAGCTGTGTCAAGTAATGTACTAGACAGCATGTTTTAACAACTTCAGACTGGAATGTTACTTTGCCCATGTCATGTTCCAGGACAGTGAGCAAAAGAACTGGATCTTTATACATCACATTCATTTCTGTCCATTTTCTACCCAGCTGAAGGGAAAGAAAAGCAATTTGGGCCATAGTCTAGACATCTCCCTCCCTTTATGAATCCCTGGAATCACTGAGGCCTTTTTGCAGAGAAAGGTATACAGCACTGTTTAGAAGTGAAGTTTTTCAGACAGATCTGAGGAGTCACAAGTCAGAGCCTGCCTACACTGTGAATGTAAGGGTATTGTGATGTTTTACACTATTCAGAAAGTATGAAGTGATGCAGTGACCTGAGCTGCTTGGTTGTGTTTTTGGATGGGAAAAAATGCTGGACATATGCCCATTCTTACTTCTTCCTATTGCATAAGGAAGTCCTGGACACTTTTGCCATTTGAAGAGATGTGGGGCAAATTAGCCTTCTTGTTGCTCTTTTCACGTTAAGAAACAGTATTGTGCATTACAGAAGAGGCTGTAAGCAGCAACAGAAGTGCTGATTAGCAGCAATAATTGGTAGCACAGAGGGTGAAACTGGGTTAATATAAAACTCTCTAGCATTATTAGTATGGTTTACACATATGAAAAAGAAAAGACATCTAGGTAATGAAACAGCACAGTTACTCCTTCAACTACTGGCCAACAGTGGTGCTAACTGGCATTTCTGAAGTTTTCAGGAGGATTGGCAATGAAATCAGAGCAGAAATTGCTTGCCAGTCTCAAGAATCCCAGGGTTAAAAAAGAAAAGCCATGGAAGGTCAACCAGTAAACAGTTTCTGTTTCTCCTAATATACTGGAAAGAAATAGCTTTCAGAAAATTTCTTTGACATAATGGTATATGTGACTGCTTGTTATTTCTAGCATCATGATCACTTACTTCCTCCTAATTAGAACCTACCTTTCCTCTCCCTACCTTTCCTGGCTGTTCTTTTTGAAGCACTGCAAGGACAGGCCCAGGTCTGTCAAAGAAAACAGCTGCACTCCATTTGTGCTGTGCTTCTCCCTGCAGAGTCCTCCCACAGCCAGCACACACTTTGAGTTTATAATGATAGCATTTCACCCTCAGCCCCTGGTAAACTGAAGGCTGTATTGTCCAAGAACAGGAATATGTTGCTGTACAAAACTTTTAATTTTCCCCACCCACATTTACAATGTCACTTGTAGAAAAGAAACAGTGAAAGGAAGCAGGAGCACCTGCTCCTAGAGGAAGAAGTTGTAATTGCCTGTTATAAACCAATCAAGATAATTTAAATAAAGAAACTTGTTGTAACTAGCAACAATGACTAGTCAATCTATTCTGTGGTCTGTATTTAACATTAGTCTTAACTGCTTTGTGTAACTTTAAACTAAAATTTTGTTTTGATTTTATAGACTCAACTACATTAGTGCTAAAAGTGAAAAGGAGTGTCCCTTGCTATTCTTTAACTAGGGCACTGGCTTAGCTCTGCTGCAGGCATTTCTGAGGCATATCAGCAGTTAAAGGACTTTGGAGACTGAGACCTCCATTGTCCCTTTCCTTTATTCTTGTATATGTAAACAAGGTATACACTACAAGACAGAGGGCCTGTAATGTACCTCTTTGTTTATGTTGTTGCTGTCTTTTTAATGTTCTTTTTGAGTTTGGTCTCTGGTTGCCTGTGTCCACCGTATTATATTTGCAGCAGGTTATTTAACATGTCTTTTTGCCACTGATATTCCACAAGCCGGGAAGCAACAGGGTGTGAAAGTACAAAATGTGCCTCTGCCCCCTCAGAGTCCTTGAAAACACAGACCAGAGAAGATATTTTCCTGTCTTACTTGATCTTGAGTCTTCTTAGCATCGCAAGCACATGCTCGGTCACTCAGAGACACACACGCACAGACGTAGAATGCGGAATATTAAGAGTAAAGCTATGAAATCTTCCATTCCTATGGTTAACGAGCTCCTGTTAAAATCAGAGGCGTCATCTAGTGGGCATTGGGAAAAGCAGGGATGCGGCAGCCGCTGGAGGTTGTTTCAGGGAGGCGTGGGCAGAGGTCGGAGCTCGGATGCGGGCAGTACCGCTCTGCGGCCGCGGAGGAGAGCAGCGAGAGCAGAGGGTCTGGGAGCTGCGCTGCCGGCTGGACACAACCACCCAAACACCCGGGAGCCGCCGCAAAACGGACCCGATTCTCTGATCTGAGTTGCGAGGGTAGTAAGGAGTCAGCCCTAATTCACAACCGATGCAAGACACGTGAACTTGACCAGGGAAACCAAACAGATTCGGATGGTGTCTTCAAAAAGAATGTAAGAGAGGAAACCACTAGTCTGCCTCTCCACAGCTGCTGAGACTTAGTGGTTTGCTGTTTTATCAATGCACAAATGGTGAGTGGATGCAGAGAAAGCAGTGCTCCTCAGGGTGAATCATCACCTAAACAAACTACTTAAATTTGAAAGAAAAGTCATCCTTTTTTTTTAGGGTTTGTATTTGCGCACAGTAAACACTTGCAGTTACATATTGTCTTTCCTATCTGTGTCCCCTCAAACCTTACGGCATCATTATTCACAATGCAGTTATATTGGATGGCAAAAGAAGAAAATGTTTTCAAACGGGCCAAAGATCATCATAGGATTCAGACGGCTGTGCTTTCAGCTCTCAGTTATAGGCAGAGGGAAGCAGCCCGTCTGTTCCCAAATCTGAGCTTTATTACAGCAGCAAGCAAAGCTGATTGTGGTCTTAATCACCATGAGAAAATGCCTCTGTAGAGAAGGGGATGTGGGCTGTAAGCTGGCTTTATATGTAATTGCTGTGTCCCTGCATAAAACATGAGTTTTAAGCAGCCGTGTGGATGCCATCAGACCGGGAATGTGTCTGCAGTGCTCTCACAGGACAGTCTGTTCAGCATGAGACCTCCTGGTTCACAAAAGCAGCTGTAAAGGGTAAGGGCAAATTCACTGGGCAAGAACACAAGAAACAGATGCAGAGCTAGCAGTGCCAGCCTGCAAATTACGCCTTCATGTATTCTCACAACACACGCCCATTTGCATGGAAGCACTCTGTTTGCTAAAGTCAGATTACTTGTGATATACAGGATGCTCACTCACACCTAGCATGAAAAACCCACAGTAGGATGTCAGTAGAATCAAGTCAAGTCCTACAGCCTTATAAAAGTTATAAAATGCATACATTATCAAACTTGAACTAGAGTAATACTGCCAAATAGAAGGAAGTGTGTGTCAGGGAATAAGACAGGCCTTTTAGTGGGGTTAAGGCTCCATTGCAGCTCAGCTGAGCACAACTTGCGGAGTTGAGAAGAGGTGGAAGCAGCCTTTGAGTGGGTAAATACCTTACCTAATGGTTGCAAAGGAGTAGGTTAGGTCACTTAGAGAATCACTGTCAGAGGTATTAGCAAAAATGGTTTTAATATAAATTTTTAAAAATGTGGCTTCACAAAGTTTGATGGCAAGATCCATTCTATTACTCACTACATGGATGAAACATAGAAGGGCACATTGAATTAGAATAAATTTAGAATTATTTACACCAGAGACACAAAACGGTTATGGAGATAACCAGTGATAAATGAAATTCAGAATGGACTCCTTATATTCTAAACTGCTGATGGAACATAGCTATTATTAAGTCCAGTCTTAGTCTCAGACTTCAAAAAGGGTTTGCATCTAAAGGATGCCAAGTGCATACATCACAGAGAGAAATATAAATAATGCCCTTGCTAGGGAAAGTATTAGTCAACCAGCCTATATACAGCATACAGGTGGATGTAGAAGGGCACCTTTTGGTCCAGCACAGAAGCACTAGTGATGCCAAGATGATTTTTTTGCCTTTTCTTTTATATAATTTCAATATATCCTCAGTATTATTAACATGTATGCTTGTAATTCTTTAAATCTGATAACCTAGCATAGTCCTGGCATTCTGTTAGGCCAGGAAACCAAACCAATTGTAAAGACCTCATGGTAGGAGGCTGGAAAACCCTACATTTTCTTGGGAAACCAAGGTCCTCTCTAGAATATATCCTGTAAACTAAAGATTCAGCCCACCCAGGGGGGAATTCCACAGATGGGGGAATATCATGCCATTTATCCAGGCCTCCCATTGGGGCACCCCTGTTAGATATGCTAATTTGTGAGGTCTATAAATTGTATACACCATCTATCATGGGGATGCATTGTGGCACATTCCACCATAAGGATCCTTATTAAATACTGAGGTAAAACCCCTTTGTCCCTTAACCGTGTCTGGCTCTCAATCTTTTAAGACCAGGAAAAGGCATCACTAGGAACCCTCATAAAAGATGGTTTTAAGATGTCTGTGATGAAGACACTTCATGCATGAAATATATGGATGCGACCAAATGTGCCTGAGGATGACCCTGGGGACGGTGGGTACATCTGAGGAATGAGTAGCTGCAGGACTAGAAAGGGGATAGAAATTTTAGAGTAGTAGCAATTAATATATGGTGCCTCAACCATGTGCTAGCAAAGAAAGTGCTCATCAGCAAGAAATTCCTGCTCATCAACTGCTGTCATAGCAATTCTCAAGCACATCTAAGCTGTCAGGAAAGACAGCTCTTGGCAAGGTGGTTGTGCTTCTTCCTCTCTCCCATTGACCAGCAGCTTTAGCCTTGTGTTGTACAGATCACACATGTTTCAACTTTGCCTGAGAGGTCAGAATTTCACATTGCATCTCAGGCAGCTTTGCACTTCCCCGTTCTGTCAGCCAAAGCAGTGTGAGCACTGGGAAGGGGAGGGTTTACAGATGCAGGGGGAGTACCTGAGAGACAAATCCTGCTCTGCTGCTGACTGCCTGCAGGACATAGAAGAGCTAGAGACTCATCAGCCCAGCTGGGATTTATTAGCTCCCAGGGCCATATCTACAGGTGCCAACTACAAGCCCAAATTACTACAATCTATATGTCAGTTCCTTTGTCTAGTTTGCTGGTGATCACTCTAAAGAGAACCACTAAATTTTTTTTCTTCAAGTAGAGGAACATGCAAAGGTATGTGTCCCTGGCAATGAACCTGTGAATATTTCAGGTTGGAGAGGGAAGCAGCAGATAGTCTCTGACAACATACAGAAGAGACTTTCAGGACAGGAACATGTCAAAGGAGAGACCGTGAGGAATTTACTTAGAACTCCTTATCTAGGCAGGAATGGGGTGCCAACAGCAGGGGTGCTCTCCTAGCTGTGTTATCCCTTCAGCTTAACTTAAAGTTTTGCCACACTTCAGACCTATTTAACTTTCTCTCCCTATAGCTATCTAGTCACATGCTTAAGTGGCACCCTTAAAGCACAGTTGGCATGTACAACAGGAAGAATGAAGCAAGTAATCATAGCCCACAGCCCGATACTTGTGTTAACAGTCATCAAAAAGTTAAATTCCTAGCTCAGACACTTCATTTGTGACTCTCTAATCTTTTTAGACAAATTATTTGCTACTGTTTTACTGCTGGCCAGCTCACACAGGAAAGAATGAGGGTACCTTTCATAGAGCCTTGACAGAGTACGTGTGCATAGAAGTTTCCTGGAAGCGCTTTTAAACACCTCTGATTCTTTCATCCAGAAGGCGATCTGTTGCACCCTCTAAAAGATATTTTTGGGCACAAGACAGTTTAGCAGTCTCTAAGACCATCACTATACTTTGGTTGTTATCAAGTTTTGAGCAAGCAACCTATTTCTGACTGTATCTCTGTAATAAAGAGCCTTCAGAGATTATCCTTTTTTGTTAAGGCTGCTCCAGCTGCACAAAGTGGAGCATGAAAGAGGGATTTGTCTTGTCAAACTCTTCCAAGAGATGTAGGAGGCTGTAGAAAAGAAAGTGGCTTCAGCAATTCCTCTATCCAAGGAGAAAAGACATTCGGGAAAGTGAGTAGGGAGCTGAGAGCAAAAAGAGGATGATCTGTATACTAAAAAGGAGTCCACAAATCAGTATCTAGGCTTTTCAAATTAAACTTTAGCATCTATACACCCTTCCTGTAATCACACTAAGTCTTCCATGAGACTATAAGACTTCTGCTGAGAGGTTCAAATTCTCCACAGAAGTCAAATGCTGTGGTTCCAGACTGCCTACAGAATCAGAAGGAATTGCAAGGTGATGTAAAAATGCAAAAGTCATTGAAATCCTGCCTGTCTCTGAAACAGTAGGAGGAGGTTGGATTTAGCCAAAATGCTCTTTTGGCTAAACTAAGCCATTGGAGGAAGGTTAGCATTATCACTTCCACTAAAGAGTTGCCCAAAAAGACATACATACTCATGTGCTCTTGTGTAGAGTATATCTTTTGTGGGTACAGGGAAATGGTATATTTGAATACTTTCGAGAGCAGGAATGTAAACAGTGGGAAGCCCCTGCACGTGGCTAGCAAGGATCCTTGCCAAAGCTAGATATGGAAATGTAAATTGTTTTCTTGGGAGCTCTTGAAAAGTTTATTCTCTTTCGGTCTGTGAGATGGCACAAACTCCAATTGCTGTCCAGAGGTCAGCTACATTTCCCTCTAGACAACAACTGACCATAGCAATATTTCTTTGGAGCAGGTGTATGTTCATGTGTAGCATGAATTGCTGCTGAACATCCCAGCTCCAGCCTGGACATTTTTGAAAATTTTCACCAAAGCAAGGATTGATGGAAGACCCATAACAGTTGTTTCACAAATCTGTCCTTTTGGAAGTTTTGACATGCTGATACGCTGCAGCTAATTTTAATTTACTTTATTGATAATATCTTCAAATAATATTTCTCCATGTTAAAACCTAAGCCTTTTGTGATTAAACCTATTTGATAACAACATTGCCTCAGAAGTGGGAAGGTAAAACAATCTGAGAAAGAAACATTGTATAGGGCTCTTGGAGGCTGACATCTGAATGTACTTAGTGGAGAGGAAACCTTTTTTTACTTTCATTTCTTGCTTCTTTTATCCTTAAGCTCAGTAATAAACTAGCACTCTATGGTTAAAAAGTCAAGAGAGCAGATGTATGGTACAAGTGTATCAGGATCTGTACTTCAGATACAGGGTGTAAATTATAAGGAAGTCCTTCCAAGAAGCTTTGAGAGTATCTAGCTTCTAGCTAGCTTTCACTGCAATTATATTGCAACAGTAAAGATGATTATTATCATTATTATTATTATAGCCACTTCACTACACTGAAGTAAACACTTCAGTCAAAGTTCATTCAGGGTTCACTATTCAGTTTATTGCTTTCAAGGTGAATCCTGAAGAAATTTCACTGAGCGCTGCACACGTTCCAGTCAGCTCCAAGCCATGCTTCTTATCAGGGCATGGCTGGGCTCTGCTAACTCTGCAAAGCATTTGAAGGCACGAAGCATCATGAAATAAATGTTGAGGATTTTGGTGTTAGCAGCCACATGCTCTTTTCATTTTACATGGCTGATTTCTTATCCCTGGTTTGTCCTTCACTTTTTTTATGTACATGTCCCTTTTGAGAGGGAACATGTCTAGTGATTACAGCATGTGGAAGCTTGTTTTTATTACATTTAGTTAAGGTTACCTTGCCACAGAGGGTGTGGATTAGCAGTGAAATGAGAGAGTTGAAATGTTGGGTGTCTGGATGTGGCTCTGCCCCCAGGTGTGGGGTTGTGCAGACTGTGAGACCAACCTCCACACCACACTGAAGCCTCTGGGTATGTGTTCCTGACGCCAGCTGAGAAAAACTTATGGTAAAGGATCTGTTCTAAACTGTACTACAGTCTACTTCATCCTGTTGTCCCAGCAAGCCACCCAAAGTCCCTGATACCCCCTCAGACTGCTGAAGAATCTCCTCATGAGATGGAAGTTCCTACTGTCCTTATGAACTTCTTGGAGTTATCAGAGCAAAAAAGGACATACAGTGTTTTTCAGTGAAGTCCATCAATCTTAACATGGTGCCTCTACACTCAGCAGGACACTGTAGAGGAGAGACTGAAGAGGTGAACAAGCTCTCCCAAAGCACATCCCACAGGGAGGTGTCTCCTGTTAGGCAGGATTCAGTGCACCACGCTGCCTCTGCCTGGGGCAAATATCAGTGCTCTGGAAATCTCTGTATGTGCTGGGCAAACTGTGAGGGTCTTGCATCACTTTCTGAGTACAGCGATCTGTAGGTGGCGGTGAGGATGCTCGTTTTTAAGATTACATTAGTCTGCATGTGCTTCTTCCCAGCAGGCAGAAGTAACCATCAGGCTGATGTCTGTCAAGCAGACACTGTCAGAGCAGCTGTTGACTCACCCTTTTGTCTTCACACACAGAAGTCAGTGCATTTACTAGGCCTTGGATAAAGCCAAGGTTCCTGACACGACGGCTTCTGACACCAAAGCATTACCCCATCAAATCGTCATTGTTTGTGGAGTGCTCTTCTCCCACCTTTCAGGTGAGGGTTGGAAAGAAAGGTTTCATCAGCAGCTTTGGTGGGAGCCAAACTGAGCACTCCGGTCACTTCAGATCCTCTGGAAACTCTTGCCTTTTTTTTCCAAACTCCCCATAGCAAAAAGCCAAAGGAGCAGCCACAAACTCACCATAGAGTTGTCTGAAGCAGAGACAGGAATCCTGTTTGTATGTGATGTTGTCCTGCAGTCTGTAAAAACCAGGCTGAAATATAGAAACCATCCCTTTGTTGTCTAAGTCAGGTTTTACACAATCTACACAGATTTGGAATGACTAGCAATAGATCACCAAATGTTGACCCTGGGTGGCTCTCTAGGATGCAATCTTTCTCTTGAGAGAAGCTTTTCTTAAGAAAATTCAGCACACCTTGATGCTGTCGTGCATTATCATATTAGGTCTTCTCTGTCTTCTAGGTCCATGAATTTGAACTCTTCAGCTGGCAGAGACCAAAGGAGGGCATTGCCAGCTCTGCCCTTTTCTTAGGAGCTGATGGCCTGTGTTTACTTCTCAGTAAGTCTAACTAGTCACCAGGCTCCCTGTCAAAGTGAGGAGCTGCCAAACAGTGCTGGAAATTATGATAGTTTCCGTATCAGTGACACATCTTGTTCAGCAATTTAAAATGGAAGAATTTAACAAGTAGATATTTCCAATATCAATGTTCTCTAACAATGACTTGGTAGAAGTCAAGAAGGCTTTGTTTTACATGCAGGCACTGTCACCTGGATTCGCTGAACACAGGATTTTTGGCCTTTTGGTCAAACCATCAGTCTCTTTATTCATTGTATCTTGCTTTCATAGACATTTTTAGCAGTAAGATGCTGTGGATGTCACAGCAGATGGCCTTCATTTTCTCTGAACTTCAAATCCAAGCTTCTGCATGTGCCTCAGCTTTTTGCCTTGTGGCTTTAATCTCCCACACACTGCAGTTGTATTTGCTTAACGCAAGAACACATTTCCTCCATATAAAACAAAAGCAAGGAGAGAATGGTTCAGAATAACTGTAGGAAGGAATTAATCAGATCAGCTGTTTAATAAAATATCAGATATATGACTGAGGTTTTTTGGTTGTTTGTGTTTTTTGTGGGTTTTGTTTTGTTTTGGTTGTTTTGTTTTGAAGAGTTAAACTACATTTGGAAGCTCTTGAGCAAACCAAGGATATGACAGTTTCATGATAACCACTTTGAATTAATAAAGCATGATAAGCAACTGCAGAATGCTCCAAGCATTTTGGAGACCTGCCTTCTGGACTCAGCTGTTAAGTCCAAAGAAGCACCAAAAAGCACAGTGTTTCAGAAAAGCTTAAAAATGCTTCTGCTGAAAGCCTTCATTCTGCCAGAATACTTACGTCTCCTAATAAGTGTCTGTGTGGAAATTAACATCTCTGCCTCTTTGACAGCAATGGAAATTGGGATGGTTATGACCACAGGTTGAAAGACTGAACCCTACATTTTACCCCACTCTCATGGTGTTTTCTGAAATATCATGTCAGAGGAACATGTAAAATTGTAATGTATTCCATACATTTTCTGGTATAATCAGTACACAAGAGACTCTTTGGATGTATAGTCACTAGGGAGTAGTACCTACCCTGTTCTGACTCAAATGCAGTATGATCTTTTACCCTTTGCTGTAAATTGGCTCACAGCACATCTTTATGTGTCAGTTTTACTGCTCACTTTCAGATGTTACCAACTTCCAGCATTATGGGGCTGCTTTGCACTACATGTGATTTTCATTTTACACATTTTTCAGTTTCTTCATATGCCCAAATGAAAAATCCAGCATTCAGGGACATCACATGGTTTTATGATACTCTCAAGTGAGACTGTGCTCAAAAACTAATGAAGGGATTATCCTCATCCACATGTGGTATTTTGCAGCTGTAGGAGATAGGTTATTATTCCTTGTTTGTTTTGCAGCTTCCACACAAGCATGCTGATCTGGTTGTTTTGTAGAAAGCCTGTACAAGTCACTCTGGGGAAGGCTGTTCTGTAGCACAAGAGCCCAGTCCTAAGAATAAGTAGTGCTGATACTCAACTGCTGCAACTTGTAAAGGGAAGCAAGGAACCAAGCATTTATGTTGGAGGAGTCACTTGAATGTCCTAGGCAGAAGGAAATATCATGTGTGGCAGGAAGAGAAGGAGCTTAGGAAAGTAGCTAAGATTAACTGCATGGGAGAGGATGACAGGAAAGCACATGAGAACAAATGTGATTTTAACACAGTTTTCCAAAACATTTCACATCTACTTTACTTTGCTTTGGAAACTCTTTCAGTTCATTTGCAGACAGCAGCACTATCAAGGACAGCAAATTCAACAAGTTTCACTGATATAGTATGTTGGATAAAGAAGATACACCACACAGATATCTCCGTGCCAGGAGAAAAAAAATGGTGGGAGGAAGCCCTACTTTTCTTAGTGGTTTTACAGAGACTCCAGCTCAAATAATCCAGCTCAAAGAAAGGAGAATCCAGCTCCCAACCTTCTGTTGGGACCCTAGATTCAAGGTATGTCTTGCAGAAAGGCTTGATTTGCATTTGCAGATGTCAAAGTAAGTGCTGAGGAAAAATTGAAGCAACACAGCTGAGAAAACACATGGCAATGTACCTCTTCTTTTGTGTCTGCTGGAATGGTATTAAGCCATATCAACCAATTGTGTACTTTAGTGCTCAAGTGCAAGCTGTTGTGCAGTGAGCAGTAAGAAGTGATGGAGTGCAAAGATTAGCTGACTGTTGTTACTGCACTGCAGAGGTACTCCCTTCCCCTTCCCATTGTGCTCCCACAAACAAGACATCTTGGAGTTGCTCTGTCCCACTGCTTGGGAGTAACACCAGAAGACTAATTAAGACACTGCTACACGGACCCAGTTGTTAACCTATGTATGCTTACCTTTCTGTAAGCCTGGACCTGTTCCCAGTTGCCATAAATTACAGAAGATCATGCACTCAGCATAACCTCTGGCTCTGTTAGGCACAAACCCCTTTATGGTTAGCTACATCATCATGGCTTTGAGATTAAATCATTACAAATAGAGCTCACTGCCCCATGGCTTTACTCTCTATTTTTATTAGTTCAAAATCCCAGAGCCATCCTTCTCTAATTCTGACCAGGTTATTTAACAGACTGAATAAGAGTTTTACCTCAAAAACCTTTTTCCTCTCACGTCTTTGTGTTGCAGAGCCTCTGACTAAACCTTCATACCCAGCAGAGCAGGCTCCCTTGCTGCTACATCTGCAAGTTGTTAGTTCAAATTCACTGCTCACGCAGGACACAGAAGCTCTGTAAGCAAGTGGTTTTGCATGGAGGGGTGTCTGAATAAACACAGATCCAGTATCTAAACCTAAAGTTTTCTGACAGAAAAATCTCCATCAGCAGGCTCGAAAACTGGCTGCTACCCACCCAGGGGCTGTGGCAGCTGCTGGCCATTCCCCTGCAGCCAGGCTGGCACTCAGGTTGTGTCTGTGCTCTCCCTGCCCAGCTGGGGCAGGCACCATGGGAAGTGTGAGGATGGTGGACCACCAGCAGGACCCTATTGCCATTTCCCACTTTCTCAAAGGCCAGGAAAAAGGAAGAATTCTGGCAGTGCTCACCCACCAGTCCTTCTTGTCAGTCTTGCTCTTGTTTTCTCCTGTACTTTCATACCACACAGAGACAGTTTCCAAAGAGACCAAGCTATCATGTCTCTCTCTGCACATCCTAGAGGTAGACTGATGGCTAAGCAATTTCAGTACAAAGCTGTGCCTCCTCAAATTCAAATCCTAGACCAGTTTGCCAGAGTGAGAATGGAAATTATTTTAAATTATGACTCCTGTTTTCTCCATCCATTTATAAAAGAGTAATATGGAAATGTGCAGTAAGTGTTGGTATGGACCTTGTGTTTGAAGCTGAGGAAACTCCCTAGCATAAAGCTTTTTAGTTGTGCTCTAACACAACTACCCCCATTTTGAGCCCGAGATGAAGTTTTAGCATCCCTTTAAACCACTCAGGTTTGTTTAGGTGTGCAGTATGATTGATGATATGCTTTCAGAACTTCACAACAATTCCTTTTCTTACTTTCTTTTCAGACCTTGAAGTATTTAAGTCATAGGAAGTAATTTCTTCTTGCTCTTGCAAAAATCAGTGCACTTCATGAATATAGTATAGTATGCATTCATTTAAGAGGAATTAATTTAAGTCCAGCAAAAATTACAGAAGTACCGGGAAATGCAAGTTCTTCATGTCATGCCCTGAGTCAGGGTGTCCTGGGGGACACTGAGTTGACCAGAAGGCAGCAGTGTGCTCTTTGGCAAGCATGACCAAGAGCATCATGGTCTGTATTTGGCAGTGTTGCCAGCTCATGGAAGGAACTGATCACTCCTCTCTACTCAGCCCTATGAGACACATCTGGATTACTGTGTCCAGTGCTGGATTCATCAGTACAAAAGAACATGTTGGACTGAGTTCAGCAAAGGTGCCTTGAAGATTGTAAGGCACTGGGGTATCTCTGATATCAGAAGAGGATGAGAGAACTGGGCCTTTCTAACCTGGAGAACAGAAGACTCAGGGGACTCTATCACCGTATATATATCTAGTGGGAGAAAAGAAGACGGTGGTATCCAGGACAGGAATAAAGACAACAAGCACACACTGAAATACCAGAAATTCCACCTAAACAAAAAATATCATTTTTTCCTGTGCAGGTGCTCAAACACTGGAACAGACAGCCTAGGGAGGCTGTGGCGCCTCCATCCTTAAAGGTGGCTCTAACCCAACATGAATGGAGCCCTGAGCAAGCTGCTGTGGGCAGGAGTGGCACTGGCCTCCAGAGCTGCCATCCAGCCTCAGTGCCACCACAATTCTACCCTGCAGTTCTATAACACAGCACTAAGTTCTAACTACTAAATGTGTTTGCAGATCTACTAGAGGAAGTAGTACTGCTTTACAGGATAAGAACAGTTGAAATTATAATAAGTGTAAATAAAACCTCTAAATTAAAAGAAAGATTAAATAAAATGTTTTTGCACATGGGTTGAAGTGTAAGACTCCTGTACATTTGTCATCTCTAAGACACTAAGATCTTCTGAATATTTTTTCCTGCCCTCCATTCATACATTCTGGTGCAGGTCTAAAATTTCCCAAAAAGGGTTGGATTTACCAATACATAGTTTACACTAAGATTTGTGTTTTTCTCTCTGTATACATTCCATCTTTCATGGATAAGTGCATACTTTGCTGGGCTCCTGTTAGTGTACATGTCTGTAGGCTTGCCTATGCATTTTTTTGCTTTTTCTTGGGTGGAAATTAGTATCTATAAAAATGGGAGAAGGGTCATTGTCCTTTTCCAATGTAATTTTTCATTCTTCCAATTCTTCCAACATCATATCTCAATATAACTGAATATGAGGAACTTTTTTTTTTTTT
>QUSF01000011.1:3169950-3211780 GCA_003676055.1 Chloebia gouldiae | reverse complement strand
GTGGTTTGTCCAGGTTTCAATTCAAGCAAACAGAAAATAGCTGATCACCACTATCTGAGTTAAAGGAGGCATTATGTGTACTTTATTCTGTTCAACTAGCAGAGAGTCAGAGGAGAAACTCAGTGTCACAGTGGGAATCTCATACCTCATGGGCAATGGCTCCTGGTGCCAGCTTTCACATCAAGGTCAGCTGAATGGAAAGTGTTTTTTACAGAAATTGAAAGGCTTGGTCATGCAAAAAAGCTGTCAAATTAAAATGAGAACATACCTTCCTGTTTTACACATAAAATAAAGAAATTGAGGCAGTGTCAAATTCCAGAACAATAACAGCTGGGATCTGTTTAATGTTCAAGCTCCAGAGCTGTTAACTGTACTAAGACTTGTTCCTTCACAGTTGGCCAAAAAGTGACTTGCTTTTATGACCACAAAGAGATGAGGAGCTCAAACTGAAAAACTTGGAGAGGTCTTTGTCATAGCAGAAAAACAAGCATGAGGCTATTTTATTCTCAGGCGAGAATGCAACAACATTCCAGCTGATGATTTCACAAGCTTTTGAGTTTTGACACTAGCTGTGTGACTCGTTTCTGGTTATCCAGTTATCTTGCCTGTATCTTCTTCAAGCTCATCATCTCAACTTGCAGCTTCAAAGACATCTAAAACAATGGACAATTTTAAGACAGACTTTGTTAAGATATCAATGTTTGTGTAATCACCTCTGTAAAGCCAATACCCGAGATAAAACTGGCAACCCAATCTATCGAGCAGGCTCTAGCCCCATCTTCCACAGCCCCTACTGCAATTTTCCTGTGCTCAGTTTTCATGAGGGACAAGTACTGTTAGTGCAGCAGCTGTCAATAATCTACTCTTCTCCCAGTGCACCTGCTCCTGCCCAAGCACTACAGGAAGTTGTTGCTTTGCCTTTACCTCGCCAGGGCAGCCTAACATCTGCACCACCAACACTGAGGCTGAGTGCTTTCCTTGCCAAGGAAGGGTACAGCCCTCCACTTTCAGGAGTCCACTGCAAAAAATTGGAGTCAAGCTCCAGAACTGAGTATTCAAGGATTGTTCTTATACAAAAGATGCCAGGGCAAAAAGTGGCAGCTTTCCCCTGGGCCTGGGGAGAAAGTCCAGGCAATAAGCATGGGCTGCTATTAATTCTGAATTCCTCTATTTGTCTACATCTGTACACCTCTACGCACTTATAAAAGTTTTGTCTCAGCATGCATATAGAGGGCCCATACTTCCAACAAGTAGTTGGTTGTCTCTGATTATGCCATCTCCCAGGCCTTTTTTTTTGCAGACCTAGTGAATAATTGTACTTTCCACAGCTCTTTTGTGCTCCACAGCCAGCAGAGGTTCTTGGCCTCCTATCCAAACTCCAAAAGTGGAACTTCCCAGGAGGTATGTTCTACCATCCCATGAAAAAAGATGTGAAGTAGAAGCCAGAAGGGTATAAGAAGAGAAATGCAACCTGACACCCATAACTACAGCACAAATGTGAATCGTGTACTCAAACCAGTTGCACCGTACAGGAGCTACAGACTTCCACATACCCAAAAATGCCACAGAAATTGCATTGAAGAAGCAGAGAGTATAGGGGACCATAAGGTATTTTACCAGCTGACTTACTGCCAGCAAGACAGAGACTTACAGTAAGTGCTAGACAATTTCAGAGCAATGCCTTCTCCTCTTTTCCATGAATTTGCACAGCTGCATCAGCAGATGTAGACACTTGGCTACTTCTGCTCTAGAGAAGTTTATGGCTTAAAGAGTGCTATACAACCGCTGTAAAACTGTGTGAGGAAAATCATATGCTAAGTATATGCATTCTTGTTCAAGCTTCTTATTGTCCTCCCCATGACTAATAGACTTTATGCACACTTTTAATAAAGGAAAGGAAAAAAACTTGGGGATGCAACAAGCTTTCAAGATTAATAAGAAGTAGGGCTCAGGGTCTGAGAAAGAAAAGGAAAAAAAGTATAGGGTGATGTAATAGAACTGTAGCAAGACACGAACAAGTGACTGTAAGAAATGCTTACTCCAGTGACACTTGCTTGTTATCAAAGCAATTTGTCCAAGTCTCATCTGAATTTTTTCAAATAGTAGTAGAAATGTCACTCATCTCCTGATGACCGGGATTTGAGTAAAAAATCTGGGACATATATATATAAATATAACAGTGTGTTGTGCCAGGTTTGTGTGGGGAATAGAGTTAATTTTCTTCTCAGTGGTTGGTACAGTGCTCTGTTTTGATTTTAGTATGAGAATAATGTTGATAACACACCAATGTTTTAGTTTTTGCTCAGTAGTTCTTCCCCAGAGTCAAGGACTTTTCAGTGTCTCGTGCTCTGGCACTGAGCAGACGCACCAGAATCTGTGAGGGCACATGGCCCAGGTGACTGACCCAAACTGCCCAAGGGCCATTCCACACCACAGCATGCCATGCCCAGTGCCTGATTTTTGCTGGGGGATGGACTGGATATTAGTCAGTGGGTGCTAATCAATTGTATTCTGCATCACTTGTCCCTCTTCAGTTTATTCTTCTGCCTCTCTCCTTTTTGTTGCTATGACATTACAATTATTACAGAATAGTAGTTGGTGTTGTTACTGTTATTACATTTTGTTTCGACTATTAAACTGTTCTTATCTCAACCCAGGTTTTACAGTTTTTTTTCTGATTCTTCTCCCCACTGTGGAGTGAGTGGGGAAGAGAGCAGCTGCATGGTGCATACTTGCCAGCTGGGGTGAAACCATGATGTGTGTGTACATATAAATATTAATACATACTTATAAATACAAATGCTTTGTATGTGTTCAGGGTTTAAAATTTTTCTTAAAAGTTTGATTTTTTTCTTAAAAGGCTGAAGAGGTACCAGTCTGTCAGAGGGTTTTTGTTTTCTGGTCTTTTTTTATTAGGAGATGAATAAAGACAAGTGATTGCCTGGAAAAATACTTCACAGATAAAACTAACAATGTTAGATGCACCCATTGTCAGGCAGAAAAAATATTTATGTGGGACTAATTCCAGTATCTGATATTGGTTCAGTATATAGATTGTTGAACTTTCTTTCATCTGTGATCCGAGTTTATACCAGCAGCTCAAAAACCAAATCAAATCATATTTTTCAAAACAAAGGAAGTCCTGCTTACGTAAAACTCCTTTCTAACATTTAATGTTCAACAAAGCCAAAGAAGGAAACAGTGGTGAAAGCAAACAAATATGAGTTATGAGGAGTATCTCTCCATTTATTGCAGGTAAAAGCTGCTTAACTTGGTCTGACTGCTAAACAGATTCACAAGCAGATTCAGCTCAAGCAAGTTAAAACTCCCTCTAATGGCAACTGGAGAAAGGACAGACTTTGAAAAAATTAAAAGCCTCTCACTGTATTTGAAACCTACTTTTCACTAAGAAAATGTTTCATTTGAAAAATGAAACTTTAGCCAGTGTCCCAGATTAATTTAAATTACAATATTTTTTACATTCCTGACAAAGTTTTGATGAGCTTTGTAAGATGTGTTATGTAAAAATGTACACATTATGTAAAATGTGTTTTCTCTAACCTGTCTGTTGCTTTAACAAACTGCCTTAGAAAAGCACTCTGGACAGATTATTCCTCTGCTACACAAAAAGGGTCCTGGTGTTCTGCAACACCATTCCCAACAGTAACACTAAACACTTAGAGAGACTACTTAGTTACAGAATCTGGAATTCACAGGCAAAAAAAGCATTTAACCTGTGCAGAGAGTGTAATAAAATTAGAAAAAATTACATCCTGCTCGCAAATACCAAGCAGAAATTATCCCTAGAAAACCATGAAAATTAAGAACAAACACCAACTCCTTTCAACTGGATGAGCACTGTGTGCAGGATTAATATGTTAAGGAGGGAAAGTAACTAACGGATTGCCTGTTAACACTAGTTAGATGTGCTGGCAGCAACATATAAAGGTGACTTACAAAGTCACCAATTTAGAAAGCTTCAACCTCTGTCAAAATGAGATCTAGCAAAGCCTTTTTCCCATAACACTGAGGCAATTTCAGTTCTCAGGTAATTTCTGTTGTATATTCTCCTTTATTTCGATCTTTTTTTTCTACCCCTGTGCACTGACATGGGATTAAAAAACTGAGAGACCATTATTTGATTTCCTGTTAGCAGTAATGATTCTATGTGTCATTTTTACAGCTTGGGGGTAATTTCAATTACAAATTACAATTAAGTTTTAACTACAAAAAACAATCTCAGGCTTTTGCTGGTCATAAGTAAAACGTTCTCAGAAGAGAAGTATTCAAGGGGGTAGAAATTTGAAGTAAAGTGAATTGAACATTAAAAAATATAAAAACTGATTCTAAAAAGCAGACTTTTATTAAAAAATTGAACTTCAAAAAATGCTGACTTTTTATCAAAAGCTCCCTGAAGCCATTCCCCTCAAAACCAATCTAGTAACTCTCCCACTTTAGTAACTGAAGTTTTATAGAGAGGTGTGGAATAGACTAGTCTTTTGTGCTGGCCTGCACTCCCCCTTCAGAATAAGAAAGGCATATGGAATCTGATCCAAACCTCAGTTACATAAATAAGAAGACTTGTAAATTCACACTAGCCTACATGAACTGTTGGTACCTCTTCTCATAATTGCTGGAGGTTCAAAGGAGAAATGACTGCTTACCCCAGCAAATTAAGTAGTAAGTACATTTATAATGGCAGATAAAGAAAATGTGCATTTGAAAGTAGGGCTTACTTGCCTGCAAGATGCTAGAGACATGACGGAGATCAGTCTATGTTTTTAAGTAAACTCATTTTATTGAATGGTTTGAAGAGCTGCTTAAAATAAAAACACTTTACAGTCTGTACATGCAGTTTCAATTTTTAAAAAATTAAATTTGTTTTTTCAGAAAACATGCATATTTATATACATAATTTTGAAATAAAAGAAAGCATTACCATTTACAGCAGAAATTCCTCTTTAAAAATCTTTTAAAATTGCAGGCAGGAGCAATTGTGAAGAAAGGAAAACTTAGAAAGCTTCTCTACTCTGAAGGTAAAGTTCATTCATTCAGAGACATTAGTAACAGCAGAAGAAGGTCGTTTAAGGATGGATTCAACTGAAAATGACAGTGGCTCAGTTGTTGAAAATTTTGTTGTGGCCTGTTTTGCCCCAAAGAAGTCTTTTGCAGATTTGTCTACAGTAAACTTGTATTTTTGATTTTCTTTAAGAGCACACTCCCTGAATTTTTTAGAAGTATCTTCAAAAGTCTCCTTCACAAATGACATTCTTAACTCTGCTGTTGGAGTGTCAGGAAATGTCTGATGGAACAGTGACTGAAATGCACTGTACTTGAGCGGTGGAGTGGGTTTGGTACTGTTTTTGCTGACCTTGCTTAATGCCTGCTCCTGAGGAGCCAGAGAACCCTTATCAGAAATCTGAGAGAAAGTCCTTTTTGGAGGAGAGAAAGCTGACCTCTCACGAGTTTCCTGATGAAGGCAGAGTATTTCATTACGTGACTGCTGAATGTCTCGCGAGTGAGTCAGAACGAACGAATTTTCCATTTTTGGAGGCATAATGTCATGCTCAGTGTTTGGACAGTCCTGACTTTGTGAGACCCTGGCATCCCAACCTGTCCCAGGTTTGAGAGCTTGGACAGCAGTAGCATTTAAAAGGCATTGCTGGTAGAGGAGAGCATCACTAATGGGACCACATTTTGGCCACACTAAAAACCTAGAAGACAGGGGATACTGCCTGTAGGTAGTAGCTACACTGACATTTGAAGAAATTAGTTCCATGTTGCTAGGTCCTGAATACTGCATTGTTAGGTCAAGGCAGGTTGGTAAAAAATCAGAAAATTCCTTATTTGGATTATCAGCTTGGGTAGTGTTGAAGGCTGTTTTATACGAATTGTATTCAGCTCCACGCACCATACGGTTAGGGAGAAAAAGGGCAGCTGCTTGTGTAGCTTCCATCATATCTCTCTCTTTATACTCCCTCTCTAGCATAATGTTCTCCAGCTCCTTATCAGCAAAAGCCCGTCTCTTTCTCATCCTGTCACTTACAGGAGGTGGCAAGGGTGAATTCCCTCCCAGGTAAGAGTCTGTTGGAATAGGGCGGTAACCTAAAACAACAAAGCAGCATTAGGAATTAGGCCACTTAAACATTAAAGTTGTGTTTGTAAAACAGCTTCATAAGCCAGTCCCACCAAGCTCTGTGCTCCTGCCACAGACCTTGGTCACCATCAGCTCCTACAGAAGTCACCATGACACAGAGGCTTAGTGATCAGGCACAGTCAGTTCCTCAGTGCAGATAAGCAAGCCCTTCTTTTTTGACATGTTTAGTATCCATCAAAGCTAACTGATTAGTAGTTTTTAAAAAAGCAAATCCAGACAAACAGATTGAGGAGGGAGAAAAAAAAACGGCAAAGCCCTACTGTGTATTAGGATTGGTATTCCATCAATGAGGCTTAAGGAGAGAGATACCCATTCACTTTTAACACATATGGAAAGCATTCAAATATTTTATTTCTTATGAATTAGAACTTCAATAAACCATAGAAATTCAGTGTCCAGTGCATTCAATTACCAAGCTACCTGGCTTAATTTAATATAATTGATAGGATCCAATCCTGTTTGCTCTACCCAGACAAGTAATTCCATTGAATTAATGGAAGTATTTACATGAGTCAGGAGAACAGGATTTTACCTGTTTTCACCCCCATTCCTCTCATACACGTTTCCCCTTTTCCAAGGAAGATAGCTATATCTACAGCTGGTGTCTTTTTTATTTTCTAAAGATGAATCACTATGTACACATTGCTAGAGATGGTAGAAAATCCCAAGGAGAACTAGGAGAAAAGAAAAAGATAGTTATAATAAATTAGAGGAAAGAATACAGAAGAATTTTCAAAAAGAAAAAAAAAGAACTGTAGATGTAAATTAGAGGTTCTTAAAAGGACTAAATATTAATTGAGCTTGAACAGACAAAGAAAAGAGCTTTCTATTTCAGAAAAAAAAAATTGAATTGAGAAGTACAATTATTTATAGGGATATGGTTTGGAAAGTAATTAAACCAAACATAGGAATAAATATGTGCACATTCCCAAACGGGTGTGTGGGAAGAAATACACCCTTTCACTAAAATAACAATCTTTAAAAGATAATTCTTCTACAGTTAGTATTTTCGACAGTGAAAAAATTAAGCACTTTATTTTTCAGATCTTATTATTGATAATGTCGCAAACAGTACTGCTGTGTTAGGCATTCAGATAAAAAGAAACAGCTAATATATTTACTTTTTTGCTGATTAAAATGCCAGCGAATAAAGTACCCTGTGAATAAATTACCCTGCACTGCAAAACGCTGCTGGGGAGCCATGTAAAAAGACTGCCTGCTTGTAACAGTAACTCTCAAATTTCAAACTACCGTTGCTAGCATTTCAGGCATTATTCTGGGCAAGGAGCTGAAATTCTGCCGCATCGATTCCAACCTCGAAAGGCAGGAGCCTCCGTGGCCCGGCGCCGGTAGCGGGGCGCGCTTTAACGCCTATTTCGGGAAAGGACGCTGCATTTCACGCCTCGAACGGGAGGTGCGGGTCTTCCTGGGGCACAGCGGGGTTCCCCCCCTGCCAGCCGTGCTGCGGGGCTGAGGGAAGCCGTGGAGGGGCAGGGGATGCTCTTACCTTCCAGGATGCTCTTCGCCAAGAGGCTGGGCGTTCGGACGTGCCTCTGGTAGACGGCTTTGCGCTCCAGGCTTGCCTGCTTCCCCGTCAGCCCCTTCTTGTCCTAAGAGAGCGATGGGATGGCGCCGTGAGACCGGGGCCGCCCGTCCCGTCCCGTCCCGCCGCGCCCCGTGCCCCCTCACCTCGGTGGCCTGCTGCCGTCGGAGCGCCACCTGGGCGGCCATGACGCGCTGCCGCTCCACCACCAGCAGGCAATTGGCGCACTGGCAGTCGCGCCAGCGGCAGAACCGCTTGTGTCCCTTCAGGCACGACACCACGCCGTGGTTGCGGCACCGGGCGCACTTGGGCGTGCGGCTCAGCTTCCGTGGCTCGCCCCGCCGCGGGGCCGCCGCCGCCTCTTCGCCTTCCTCCTCCTCTTCCTCCTCCTCTGGGCCGGTGCTGCCGCGCGGAGCGCCGGGTGCCTCGTCCGGCTCCCCTTCCAGGCTCTCCACGTCGATCTCCCAGTCGGCGCCAGCGCGTTCCTCAGCCATAGCTCCGCGGCGGCACAGCTGCAAGAGAGGGGTCAGACCTCCAGCCCCCGCGGCGGAACGGCAGCCGGAGCACGCCCGGCTTCCGAGGTGCCCGCCTGCACCCTGCCGAGATGCGTCCCACTCAGGAAATCACGGCAGGACACGCCTGGCATCTTCCCCGTCTTTCCCCTTACCATCCACTAGAGTCTCTTCCGCACGACCCGAGCGAGGCCCGGTTTAGCTACGACGGACGCCTCCTTCCCTGCCCCCTTCCCTCCCGGCGCGGCTTGCGGGGAACTCCGATAGCCCGCCGCAGGCAGGAGCGCGTCTCCTGCAGCGAAGGATGCGGGAGGAACCGTCCCAGGGAAATACCCCGCGCTGCAGCGCTACGGCTCTGTCCGGTCTCAACAGGGTCCTGCTTATCACAGGATCCTGAGAACCCTCCTGCCAGCTGCGTTCAAACTTGGGAGACAGGCAGGGGACAGCTGAGCTTCATACATCGCCGCTGTCTGCTCCAGCAACCAAAGTAGTAGGAGCTCCTAGAGCTCTCTGCGGAAGTTGCATCTTCCGACCCCACCTGCTCCAACACGACCTCTCTGTCCTTGCTTCTGCACACTGCACTTACCAAAGACAGGTGGTCCCGGAAGCACTCAGCCCCTCAGCTCCTTGCAGCTCGTAAGGGCGGCTGCCCCAGACCGGCTGGAGACAAGAAACTCCCGATCTCCGCACCTGGGGCTTAAGGCTCGGCTTAAGGCTCCCCGACAGCCGTGGCGCTGCGCCGTCGGGGGGATGGCTGCGCGGCGGGGCGGCCGTGCGGTGCGTGTCTGTGGGTGCGCGCTGGCCGCACCGGGCCGGCGATGGCACCGGGCCGGCGATGGCACCGGGCCGGCGATGGCACCGAGCAGAGCCCGCCGCGCTATCAGCGCCCGCCGCGCTATCAGCCGCGCTATCAGCGCCCGCCGCGCCGCCCGCCGCGATATCAGCGCCCGCCGCGCCGCCCGCGCCGCCCATTGGGCGCCCGCCCCGCAGCCGCCGCTCCGATTGGCCCGCGCGGCCGCGGCCCCGCCCCCCGCCCGCGCCCGCCGCCCGCTCGTGGGTGCGGCGGGCGCGGAGCGGCGGCGGGCGAGCTTCCATTGCGGGGCGGCAAAAAGAGTGCGAGAGGAAAGGGAGCGAGAAAAGACGGCAGTGCCCACGATGGTGGCAGCTAAGAAACCCGCTCCGCAGGCGAGCGGCGTCCCTCCACCCGAGGAGCGGGCCGGGGCCGAGGGTTTAAAAGCCTCAGCCACCGCGTTTTTCGTTTGCGGTCGTTCGCGTTGCTTCGCCCGCGTAGCAATGAACTTTTTTTCCGAGTCTGAAAAAGAGGCTGGATCCTTTCCCTTCGGGAATTCAGGCGAGGAAAATTACTCTATTTTCTAGCACTCCCTTCCTTTAGAGGGAACTTTTTCCACGGACCGCTGAGGTTTTCCCCCTAAGTAGCTTTTTTTCCCGTAAGTAACTTCATTCCCGCTCCTCCCTGACGGAGGCTGCTCTTTGAGAACTGGGTAATATCCTTTGTCTCCTCAATCACAGAGCGATCGAAATTGTGACCCACGAAATTTCAGTCGAGAAACAGAGAGGCTAGAGCTCCGTGCTTCTGCAAGTGAAAATAGGATTTCTCAAGAGGCAGAAATGGACAGAATACACCTCGGCGTGTTCAGCACCGGTCAGGGGAAATTAATACTGGTGAATTTAAACTGATTTTGCCAAGGAAGGAAAATATTAAAGGCATGTGGGATAACATTAGTTCCCACTAATGTGTACTGATCGAAATCTAACTGTATGCAGAACATATGGCCGAGACCAGTTTCCTAAAAGGGGGAAATATTTTGCTCTTTCCCTAAGAAGCGGGTGTTTGTAATAAATACTGACAGTATTCGTGTATATAATAAACACGGACATCTACTCACGGTAGGCACACGGACCAGCTGGCGGCCACCGGTTCGGCACGGGAAAACCCTGCCCTCGCAGGCCTTCGGGACAAAGGCCACAGGGCGAGTGGCGCAGGCGGGCAGCTCAGGCGGGCAGCTGTGCGAGCCGGCGGGTGCCCGGGCTCCGCTGCAGCCCAGACAGGGCACCAACCCTCCGCTTCGCCCCGTGGGCTGAGGGCACCCGCGAGGAAGGAGGGAGGGTTTGTTCCCGGGGAGGTTTGTCCTCCCCGAGCGGCGCTGTCGGGAGAGCGGGGAGAAGGAAACGCATCCCCCGACGGCAGGTATTATTCATCTCAAAAGAAAGCCTGGCTACTGTTTGACTTACAAGCATGACTAAAAGGCAAATACCCAAGGAATTCCACTTTCCCCCTTGGGGTCCCTCTTAAAAGGCACAAGCATGACAAAGGACCTGCTAGGTTAGGAAATAGAAGTCGCCTTTGTCTGTAAACTGACACCAAATTACAAGGTACGATTCTGAGGTCCGCTGGAGTAAATTACAAAACAATTCGCCTCCTGTTTACTTTATCCACAGGGAGCTGTGAAACCCAGCCATGATTTTAAAGTGTGTTTGTATAACTTTCTTCTGCTCCTGTTGTTTGCGCTCGGCTTCGCAGCGCTTTTGAGCTCCCCTCCAGCCACTCCTCTCTCTCCCATCTGGAAGAAGAGGTGTCTCTGCCGTCCTCCGGCGGGACGCACCCGCGGGAGAAGGCGGAAAGCGATCTAAGGTATTGCCTCTCCTACTCAGTCCTCCGCTTCGGTTTGTGATGTCAGCCGTGCCCGCTGTGAGCTGACATGGGCGCTGTGCCGTGCTGGGAAAGGTGCTGATTTCCACGCAGGGGAGCCTCTGAAGCCCGCGATGTGGAGCTGGGCGTCTACCGGCCTTCCCAGCACAAGTCCCCGCCTTTGCGTCAGCCCTGGTGCCTGCGGGGCCCGGGCCGAGACCCGCGGCCGGGGCTGCTGAGGCGCCCCGGGGCTCCTCCAGAGCCTCCGCCGCGCTCCCTCGCCCTTGCCTATCCCCGCCCGGGCGTTGCCGTCGAGGTCCCCCCCGGAGATGCGCTACCCAAGGCGGGGTGGGGGGGTGCCAGACCCTGACGAGAGCCGGGGATGAGTCCTAAGGTCTCCAGGCGGCGGCAGGGGCTCTGCTTCTTGCGGCAGAGCCCCTCCCGAGGAGCACGCTCGCCTCGCCAGAAGGCAGCCGGCCCCGGAGCGCCCAGCGCTCCGTCCTGCTTTGCATCACGGCTCTGCGGGCAGGTGCAGGTGCAAGTGCCGCAGTCCCCCGCGCCTGGCCTCCCCAGCCCTCCCTTCCCCCGGAGAAATTTATTAGCGAGGTTAGGGCAAGCTAACCAAACGGCAGCTCCGGGCGCAATTTCCCCGGCGGAATGCTTTGATCCTGCCCTCTCTCCCTGCCGTCGAGGGCAGATTGCAATGACAAACGCGGGCGATCCCAGCCGCTTGTTATGTCGAGATGTTACCGTTTAATCTGAAACAAGCTGCCCTTGCCCGCGCTCCGCCCGCCGGCCCCTTCCTCGCCCTCTCCGGTCCCGCCGTGCCTGCGCCGGCCGCGCCCTGATCCGGACCAGCATCGGGCCCGCACCGAAGCGCTTCTCCGCCGCGCGTTACCGCGTGTTTCCTACAGCGAAGATGCTGACACTTCGCGGGTGATCCCAGCTGCGGGAAGTAGGGGAGTAGGATAAGGAAAAAGATTAAAAAAAAAAAAAAACCACGAAGATATCACCTTTCCCCGTGTTGTCTAATCGGTACAAACTGCCATTTCTTTTGCAGGTTTCTTTTTCATTAAAAAGTGGATTTTATATATATGTGTATATTGTATATTTTATATAAATATATATGTATATAAGACTCCATCTGTCTCTTTTAAATAGCATTTAAGTAAACCCTAGCACTAAAATAAACCTGCATAAGATTTTTATTCGTGACATAGACCTTTCTAAATTGATTGTATGTTTTAAATAAGTTTAACTGATTGAACATTTTAAATAATCAAGTTTTTCAGTTTGGATATGTTTTTTTCTGGGGCTTTGTGGGTTTTTTTGTTTTATTTTAAATGACCATTTAATTTCCTCGTAACAGATGTGTAGGTACAGTCAGAGGATGGATTTTCTGTTATCCTAGGTGCCATTCAAATACATATAACAAATATGTATTATGAAAAGGTGAGAAATGTTGAGGTAATGTATTCTCGATAGCATGATATAGAAGAAAATATTTTTTGAACATGACAGTAATACCACTGCCTTTGTTTGCTTTGGCAAGGAGGGCAACGGTTAGCCTCTTTATAGGAAGACTTGCTTATCGTACCAGGATAATCTTCTTTCCTACTAAACTGGAATGATATCGAAAGCAGTTCAGGTGAATAGAGCAGAACTGCCATTTCTGACACAACTAGTGAAAGTCTGGCAGGCAGTCCAGAGTCTTCAATGGAAGGATTCATATGTACAGCAACAGCTTTGGATTCAGCACAAGGTGCCACAGAGTTTCCCATCTACAATGCTTCTCACCCTGGTAGCTGAAGGGATGAGCTCCCATGAAGGGAGATAATAGCTATAAGGACAATTTAGCCCTCAGTGGTTGGAGACTCTGCCTGCCCACTGGGGACGTACCAAGGGGGCATAATTTGGCCTCTGAAAACAGGACCACACAGTCCTGGCAGTCAGTCATTGAAGCAAGAAGAAACACAGCTCAGTAAAATAGAATTGCCTTTTCTGCAGCCTCCAGATTTATGGCCAGGGGATATGAGGGCAGACCTAGATAGACTTTAAGTCAAAACTAGTCCAAACACATCCCCATCCAATTCTGTCTTAAAATTTTGAATTAAAAAAAAAAAAATGCATGAGGAGTGTTTGTGTGCCATTCATAGCAGCTTTGCTGTGGATCATAAACAAGGCTGACCTTTGGTTTGCCAGAATTTAACAGGCCAGTAGACATTTGGCAAGTCTCTTGCTAAAATGTGCTACAAAGTTGGATCAGCTCTCAGCAGGAATATCAAGAATCCACTATGCAAGCAGTGAGCACAGCAAATTGTCAAGTCAGCAACTAATATACTTCACTATAACCTTCCCAAATGTCTTAAGTAGTTTGGCAAATCTCTTGTTGCAATAAATTCTAGTGAAGTTTCGGGGTTTCTTCTTTTTTTCAACATATGGCCTTAAAAAGTAACTTAGCCAAGAATATTTTTAGCATCAATGCAAAGTTTGCTGGAGATGTTTTCTCAAATTTGTTTGCACTCTGGCAGTTTTATTCAAATGTCAACCAGATGCAGAAAGTGTTGAGGCTGGGGCTTTATTTTACAGTCCTGGAAACTAAATGTCAAGTGTCTGCAACATAAATTGTCTTTTGGATTGCCATATTTTAGCAGACCAGCAAAAAGTCTTACTAATAAACAGGTTTGTGGTGTTTTGTTTTTCTTTCTTCAAGATGCAATATAATCGTATGCAAAATATTTTAAATGCCAATAAGACACCTGCTAAATCAAATAAGTTAGGTAGGTTATGCTGTGCTTAGCAGTAAAAATTCCATCATATAACACCATCTAGCCATATTTTAGCATTGGAGTCTCTGAGCAGCCTTACTGAAATTATTAGGATGACCTGAGGTAGTGGTCAGCATGAAAAACAGCATCAAAATCTGGCAATATATCAGTTAAAGCAAACCAGCCAGCCAGCCAAACTCAGGCCAAATGAATCCATGTGGGTATCCAGGCCACACCTATTACATTCCAATTAGCAAGAAAGCTTGTAGAACAATTTTTAGGTTGGGCTGTTGTACCATACTGATACAAGTATCAGACTCTGTCACAGTGTGGATCCACTGGGGAATACACAGATGCCTGAGGTGGTAGAGGGAGAGGATGTGAATCTCAGCACTCACAGCGTGGCAGAGTGAATGCAAGAAAATTGGGCTCTCTGAAAATTCACAGAAAACACACTGGGCTACATCATCACCTGTGACATTTCCACCAAAGCTCTCAGAATGATTTTACAGTCTATCTTTATAAGAAAAAATCCTGAAAGTCAGAAAGCTTGTGCTGTAACTCCACAACCAAGGAGTTCAGTCTATCTGGCACATGGATACAGGGAGGTACCGAGAATTCTCACTCCCTTGGACATCAGCTGGGAAAACAGCAAGAGATGTACTCTCAGTACAGCAAACATGATGCTGATGTGTCTCACATTCCTCACAGAATTAAAAGAAAGCATTTTTGGATGCAGAGTCCCCACCCACAAGATTTAAGGTGATGTTTGAGGTAGAAGAGATTTCTGCTACTATACAAATAAAATTAGAGGCCTTTTAAATTTATTTTTTTATTTTCTTCTTCTTTGGCTAGTACTTCTGCACATCTGTTTAGCTATTTGAGATAGATTCAGCAACAGCAAAGGGAGAATCTGAGAGAACCAGTAAGTATATAGAGGACAGCAATAGAAATGTGCATCTTTAGGATTCTGTAAATAGAGCCCTTTCATTGGAGAAGTTTTAAGTACCCCAAACAGACTGGCACAAGTTTTCAGTATGCCACACTTGGTTTCTACAACAATCCTACTAAGTATTTTAGAGAGGGGATGAATATGACTCCTTCCAACCTTTATCTCAGCTGCCATCATTGGGACCTCTGGTGTGAGGAAGCAGAGAGACACAGAGTCCCCAGGCAGGTGCAAAAGAGAGCACTTCATTGCAAAACCAGGCCTTTTTAAGCAGTTTGGTTTTTATCAGTTACATACTTCTAAAATACAACAAACTTCATCCAACAAACCACCATATACAATTATGTGAACACACAATGGTTATATAACTTGATTTTCTATGTCTAATTCAGCTGAGTTACTCCCAGCAGCTTTTTCTACTTAGCCAAAATAACAGGAGGGAGCTGTGATTTTACAAGGCCATCCTTTTGTAGAGTTTTACCTATCTGCAACACTCTGGCTCTTCCGAGAGGCAATGCAAGTGGAGGCCTGACACCAGCATCAGCTTCTGAAGGGGTGGCATTGCCATGACAGGAGGAGAACCTGGTGCCCTAGCTGGACACAACACTTACCTGCGAAGGGACAATTATGGCAATCTCATTTGCTGCTTCTCTTGCCCTGCTATTGGTGCACTCTTGGTTGCAGTGGCTAAGTGGTTTTACACACACTCTTACCAGGCAGAGGTACATCTTCCTGATCTTGTGCATTTCTCCCATGGCAGAAGTGAGCTGAACTGAAGTATCCGTTCTTGTTCTGATTTATATCCAGGAAGAGGAATACAGGACCTGTAACTGCTTCAATCCATTTCTTCTCATAAGGGAACCTGCTCATTGACAGGCTTAATTTGATTATTGGAATAGATCCTGATCATGTCCCTAGGCAGAAAGCACCCTTACCAGGCATTTATCACTGTGGCTCAAAACATGTCAGATTTTTCTGATATCATCAAAGAGAAAGCAAGTAGTGATGAAATTATTAATACAATATACAGACCATTGATAGCATGGAATTTATTATAAATATATATTTATTAAATTATGTTTTTATTATTATAAACACAAATCTAGGTGAAAATCCAAGGCATAAAGTGTTCCTGAAGGGTGCAGCCATTGAGTATTCTGGGATCAAACCTTTCCCTTCATTCCACACAGACACTCCATTGAAATCCTTGAGATTAAATGGGCATGAGTCTGAGTTTAACATATTGCAGATGTGTATATATATATTAAGAACATTGGATGCATTGTACTCTAAAATGCTATTTTACTTATGGTATTTTTTCAGCACTTATGATTACTGGCAATAATAAAAGAGACTATCCCACAAAGTGCACTAAGATCATATGACATAGAGAGGACACTGTCATCTACTGCATGATTTAGTATCTGTGACATTTAGGTAATTAATGGCCTCTGGACATCCAAGATGATATCAACTAGGCAAAGTGTCACATCATTCAGTGCCTAAAATTAACCAGTTCTAGGAGTAAAGGTCTTTAACCAGCTCTGCGGAAGTCAGTAGAAAACTTCCTGTGCCAGCTACCAGGGGAATCGGGTAAGGTCCATATTCAATTAATTTTGCCTTAAAAGAGAAGACAACATGCTGATCAGACATTCTGCCTGCACTGCATGTCCAGTTCACTGGCAGTTTGATCCATAGAACTATGGGCTTCAAGAATTTATTTCCAGGTCTTCTTTGACTATTCAGCTCATAAAGGAGGTGGGAGGAGCTGCTGTACCACAGAGATGGGCTGAACCGCCTTGGTGTCTTTATTCTGCACATCTCCATCTCCTCTGTGATTTCCACCCAAGGGATATTTTCTTTAGGGACACTTTCCTGATCTGTAGGGGACAATTTCCATCCTGTAGCAGTCTGTAGCACAGAAACACTAACATGTCAGACAGAATGTCCATCCAGTTGAACCCATCTGGTTTAACCACATGATAGAGACTTGGATGACACACAACTGGGAGAGGATATATAGATATAAATTACTAGCTCCCTCTTCTAAATAGTGATGAGATAACTCTTTTAAATACATTAATGATAGCAAGATACTCACAAATAACTTGTTCAGGAAAAAAATTAATCATCTGAAATTTTTACCAAGAAGAACACGTGAGGATATACCCAAGGCCCAAGTCATTTGTTGCAGCGTACTTACCTACAAAACTTGGCATCACTCCAACACCATACCAGATTTTCATGCCATAATGATCAAACTAATGCTATTTATAATCAGCACACCAAATGATGTGCAACAGCAGGACATACACCTGAGCTTCAAGTGCTAGGATTGAACTCTACTGAGTTCAGAGAGAATCACCATAAAATCCCAACCATGAAATTGTGGAAATAAATGGCAGCTTGCCCACAACTTCCACAAAGCCAGACTGCAGCCACTTAGGGACAACTGCAACATAAATGTGATAATCTCTTGCTGTCCAGATTATTTCCAGATACATCATGCATCTTTAAAATCAGTGGAATTGCCATGCATTAAAAAGAGCTTATTGCAGGGAATTGCAGGGATGTCACTGTCGTTCAGTACAAGAAAAAAATTCCTAGGACCTAAAAATAAATGTTCATATAGTCAAGAATAAATTTTAATTAAACTTCTATCACTTTTTTTTTCAGCCTTTTCTGCTGAGGAACTACTTTAAGCCTGGGACAATCATATTAGTAAAGGTTTACAATAAGTTTTCACTTAAAAAAAAAAAAAAAAAGAAGAAGGATGCAAATAAGATCTTATTTTCATTTATGGAGGAGCAGAAGGTGCCCCCCAACACACAGACATCCCTCTACAAGTCAGTGGTGCTGCTCCGCCTCTGTTAGGGCTGCCTGCCTAGCAGCGGGTAACACACAGAGATACTAGCAAAGGTAGCAAACTTATTGTACACTATTTGAGAACTCCGTTCCATGATATACCATAATAATAATGGACAATAATAAATGAGAGTCCTCAGCTCTCTTCTTTGGCTTAATAAGTCTAGCTGAGTCAGAAAAGACCGCATCTCATTTTTCCAATGTGTACTTTTGTTAGGTCAATAGAGGGACTGTTACAGAGTGGTAATGTGAGCTGGGTAACGTGTGCAGGTTCTGGGGCTTTATTGTGTCCCTGCTATGTTAATTAGTATTAGGAACATGATGGATTGGCAACACATGTATTTTCTGAGTCTTAAACCAGCCCTGAGAGTTTAGCACTCCATTAGTTACACATCACAGAAACCCAGGGATGTTTACTTTAAAAAGTATCACTTACAAGAATGCAACACTCTAATTCATTCCTGATAGGGGCTGTGGGGAACACCCACCCAATATTCCCGTTCTGCAGGACAGTACACCAGCCCTGTCCAGGGTCACCCTGGGAATCCCACATCAAAACTTTCTCTGAAACATCTCCCAAGGGAGTGACAGATGGAGAAACACCAGCCTGGACAAGCAGAGTTGTTTTTTTTTTTTTCTCCACAGCTTATCTGATAGAGAAGATAAGCCAAGGAGGAAAGAGCTGGGAGTCTGGTGAGAGGTGTGTAAGACACATACAGTGCAATTGCCCCGCAGCAGAGAAATCAGATGAATAGACAGGGCTGTTACTTTCCTCTGGCCACGACAGCCCTCTCTCGCCTAGAAATGCTACTATAACAATATACCAGCCAGCAAGAGGAATTTCCTCTCTGCAGTCTGGAGGTGTAAATCAGCATGGAGGGAACAAAATTCCAAAAGAGCTTCAGACCTTCCCAAGGAGCGCAAGGAGAAATGGTAGCAAGAGATGCTGGATACAGTTTTTCCATAGCCAAATCCAACAAAATGATCCTTCCATGCACCAAATAACATAAAACTCTCAGCTCTGGTCCACGATGATGTGCCTTACTGGAAAAATTCTGTGAAGTTTCCTGTCCTTCAGTAGTATGTTAGAAGGTCACTTGTCTGGCATAATTCTTCCAAAGAAGCACTGGTACCTCTAAAAGACAACAGCCACTCTATCCCCTCTTGTTGCGCAGTCTTTCTTTCTCCTTACCTGTCAACCTCAGGAGTCTCAAAAAGAGCTGTCTTCCTTGTGCATCTCTCTTGCCTCAAACTGGGACTGGCAGGCTAATATTTGTTTTTTAACCATTAATATTAAAAATTCCACCACAGAAATCTGCAAGTATGGCAACATAAACAAAAACAAACACAAACAAACAAACAAACAAAAACACATCTTTACGTTTTAGCAAATCAGTTGGTAGCCACCAAATCTGTAGCCATTCTGTAGTGCTGATTTTGGCAAATGTCCTAAAACAACTTTGTGTTCTGAATATATGCATGGGATTATCCTTCATCATCCCAGTTAGAGTGGATAGCATTTAATAATCAGCAGAGTGGGCTATGGTAGAGTAATGGAACTGAGGCTGACCTGCTATTTCTCATTAGTCTTTCAGCATGGCTGACATTAGCTAGAAACCAATGACTTGTGCAGCCAAGCCTTCAAACAGTAGTAATTGTAGTTGTAATGAGCTGTGTTAGGTTTGTGTGTTAAAGCATGTGTTGCAAACCCAGAAGTGTTAGCCCAAGTGGTTGATTGCAATCAGAAAAGGAGTGTCAAAATCACTTCCAGTTGTCACTGAACTATTTTCACTCTACAGACCACGATTTTATAGTCAGTTATGTCTGTTTAATGTGACAGAGACAAGTTAAATATTCATACCCATTAATTGGATTTGTTTGCATCTTCCTGGACACATATTCTTATCTATAGACAAAGCCACTTTTTCCTATGTTCAGTTGTCTACAGGTTAGAATATGTGGCCTAGTGAGGCCAGCACATTACAATTATCATGTGAAATTGGCTTTGATGATCTTGCCATATTGGCAGTCAAAGAGGAAAGTTATTTAACTTGAAAGCTGAAGTTGTCTACCTGTATCTTGGTGGATGCAAAACCATATTCAATATATTTTTAACCAGTTTTTGGTGCAACCATACTCTAATGACATCTGTGATTTTTTATTTTTTTGGTGAATAAAGGGAGTGCTAGTAGTGTCAACAACTATAAAGCTAAGAGGCAATTCAAACAATCAAAAAACAACATCATCTAAAGAGGTATTTTTCAGATATGTGTAACATCCTACAGTATATAGTATGTCATCACAGCTTGTCTACTACTCAGCTGTCAGACCATGTCAGCATCTGAGCAGTAAATAACACACCCAGGACAAGCCAGATGTGCTGGTATAAATGACCAATTCATTGCTGTTACAGATCACCATGTGGCAAGGCACATGAGCACTGAGATAACTTTGCCACCTCTTAGTGCATAAGAATCTTCAAAATCAGAAGTACAACGATCACTTCTCACAGCTTGCTCTCAGGCAAAGCCGTCCTTACAGTTGGACAAATGGTAGGAGTGCACACTTAGTAACTTGCATTCTGCATCAAACCTTGCACATTGCAATTCTAAAACTTTACAGCAGCCTCTGAACAATGCCAAAACACAAGCAGGCAAGTCCAATCATAATCCTTTGCAGGATGTCGTGCTCTGTAGTCATTTCCTGCTTCTCACATGTAACGGTAACAGACACAGCCAAAGAGGCTGAAATGGGCTTTATGGCTTGGCACATCTCTAATAAAACAAGAACCTTGCTCATATGAAGAAAGGGACAGTTCCAGGATATAAATACTGCAGCACTTTGGAATGGCTGTGGCAAGAAGAACATCTGTTTATTATGTTTTCCAGTGCTTTATTTTCAGTTGCCCATGACAAAGAAACAGAACTTTTACTAGTACAAACCATGCTCAGTCATAAACACAGCACTATCCTTTTGAGGTATACCTGGAGCATTATAAAGCAACAGCTTTATTATAGGGAAGTCACAGAAAGTCAGAAATCAGGGCACAGGAAAAACAGTTTGAGAACAGGCCACATTTTATGAAGAAAGTATTTTACTCACAGGTAAGGGTATTTTTTTGTGTGTGAACACAGATACTTTAGGTCGCATGAAGGAGAATTTTGAGAAAATGTTCTTGTGGCAAAACAATTTACACTGGAGCTCTCCAGAAAATCCCTACAATGATATTAACCTACTGACACTCATCTCAAGGAATGAATTTTGGTAACATAAACTTTACTCTGTGTTTTACATTAGCTCAATATCACTACTGAACAAGAAAGAGGATGTGTTCCAAAAATGCTATCGTTAATGGGAAAATCAGAAAACGCCACACTCAGCAGTGAAGTCCATAAGGAAATTCACTTGAGGCCACATCCAAGGTATTACTATCCTTGGTTTAGTCTTCATTTTATGAGCACCATTGAAAAGTGTTACATAGTGAACTCACTTTGCTGTAATGAAATGCTTTTTCATTAAATATTCCCTTGGTGGGTCTCTGGGTCAGCCAAAGACCTCAGAATTATGCAAACATAACGCAAAGCAGCCATCAAGTAAAATGAATATCCTAGTCAAACTCAAAACAAAACAGACCAAGATATCGATATGCAAAAAAAAAAAAAAAAAAAATCACTAGCTGACTCTACTGAGAAGGAGCCAAATATGAGTTTAGAAAATAAATTTATTTACACAGCTAGCTACTTTGCAAAATCTTGCACATTGGAGACAGGCAACCAGCTTTTCCAAAGAAACTGTCTCACAAAACACTTCTGGCCTAAGCATCCACACAAAAAGTGACTTACAAAGGCAGTGAGGCACTGTGTCTGTGTACTGCTTATTTCCTAATCATAAAGCACAAGATCCAGAGCAAATAAGGTGAAAAATACTTGACATTTCTGCCATCTCTCCCAACACTAAAGATTTGTTAAATTACATGATAGTAATCGTGTCAATGCAAGAAAAATATCCCAATGCATTTTCTTCCCATATTGTAGGAAGGCTACTGAACTGGCTGGACTTTTTTTTTAACCAGCACCTGAAGATACAGTAGGAATTAGCAGAAAAGTAGTGGCAATGGAAAATTCCTATGCTGTTGAGGTGGAGATCTTAGCTGGAGAGAGATGTAGAAAAAATATTGGTGACCTGCAGCTCCCTGCCTCCTGGCAAGCCAACCCCTACATTTATACCAGACACAGAGACAGTTAAAAGTACAGCAAATCAAACACAACCTGTCCCTCATTCAGAATTGAGACCTTAGTATTGTCAAATACTAAAGCAGTTAGGATATTTTTAAGGTACAAACCTATCAGGAGGACTACTTCGCAGACAGAGACTGTTTGGTATGAAAAGAAAGATAGCCTAGGTAAATCCTACTTACAGCAGATACACAAGGCATTACCACAGGCACTTTGTTTTGACTACAAAATGTTTTTCATTTGAGCATTTGAAACAAACTGCTGCATCTGGCATTAGTCCTACTTTCCAGGCAGACTTACAGTTCATATTCTGATACAGCACACTGAAGTAATCTAGTATGAATTATAACCAAGAAAGATCAAGATAATAAGTAGCAAAAAAGAGGCTTGAGATGCCCAAGAAAAAGGTAACAGGTTTACACCTTCATATCAAAAAGCAGCTAGCAGCTAGTGGTCTAGCACAGACAAGCTCGGTAGAAAGGGCATTCACATATATATTGCCAGACATCTCTGGACTGACCAGACACTAATTAGCTTTAACCCACTGACATTGTTTAATGCCAAGTATCAAGAAAAATGTAAAAATTTGGTTACATAGTGAGGAAAAGAATAAGTCTCTAGAATTATAAAGGAGAAAGGAAATATTAAATACTTTGAAAAGCTGATACACTAGATGAACCAAATGTTTGTCATATGGTTTTTTTCTAGTTTCAGCTGGGATAGGGTTAATTTTCTTCTCAGGAGCAGGTACAGTGCTCTGCTTTGGATTTAGTAGGAGAATAATGATAACATACTGATGTTTTAGTCATTGCTCATAAGTGCTTAGTGTTAAGTGAGGGACTTCTCAGATTCATATGCTCTGCCAGTGAGCAGGGACACAAGAATATGGGAGGGAGCATAGCTAGGACAGGTGACCAAAACTGGCCAAGGGGATACTCTGTACCACAGAGCAACTTCACGCTCAGTATATAAATGGGGGGTAGTGGTTCAAGAGGAGCTGATCGCTGCTGGTGACAGGCTGGGTATTGGTCAGTGGGTGGTGAGCAACTGTACCATGATTACTTTTTCTCTTTGGTTTTATTTCTCTCTCCCTCTGCTCTTTCCATTACAAGTGCTACTGCTTTTATCATCATTGTTAGCAGTCATAGTAGTTTAGTTTAGTTTGGTTTAGTTTGAATTTTGAACTGTTCTTATCTCCCCGCCCGCGTAACATCGCCCGGCCCCAGCTCGCCCAGCCGCAGCGCCGGCGGCCGCGGGAGCGCTCGGCCGGGCGCGGCCGCTCCCACCCGAGCGGCCCCGCTCCTCCGCCCGCTGCCGCCTGACACCCAGCCTTATTCCATGCAAAGACAAGCCCGTGCTTTTGATGTCCAGGTCACGTAGTGCTCGGCAGCATTCGCTTTGGGTATTTGTTTTAATAATATATGTTACGTGGAACGAGTTATATATGTTACAGTCATTTGCAACTTTTTTCCAGCTCTAATCTCAACTCTGGGATTAATTCAAACACAGTTGCAACTCTAGATCTTTGGAAGGGAAAAATATAACCTATTTCCCGAGGAGCTCTCAAATATCTTGCACACACATTTTTGCCTGAACTAGTGCTTTCCCATTGGAAAGGAGGAGAAGATAACTGTGAGTTGAATGACTGCAGTCACCAGTTCTTCACCACCAGTGATTATTTAGGGTATTGGTGAAATAAAAAAGTAATTTGAGTTCTTTCAGGCAGCAATTTTAATCCCCTATGTGTGAATTAAAACCAGGTCACAGTAACTAACCCACCTGCATTTTCAGGCCTCAGAAAGTGTGCAAAAACAGTGGAGGAATGGTGCTGCAAAGGAGCTGAGAGGTCAGAAAAGAGCCACTATGAGCAGGATGGTGGTGATTATACTGCATCTCACCACACCCACTACCACAGTTACTTCTCCTATGGCCAGAACAAGAGAATGGCAGAAAATAATTGTAAACTATTGAAACACTGGAGGGCAGTGATGACCAAATCAGGAAATATATGAATGCCAAAAAATAATTCAACAAGCAGGGTGCTTGCTTGAGTTTTTCTAAGTCAGAAAATAAGCTGTTCACCTGGGAATTGGTCGTAGTTTTTCATATACATACACCATGCAAGTCTGATAAAATCTCATGCAGTGAACTTCCTGGGAGAAGAGGGAGGCTTGAGCACAGCACAGGGAGACCAGCTCCTTTCATCCGCTAGCTCTGGTATAGATCACTCTGTTCCCTTTTCAAGGCAACTGCAATGTGAGCATAAACTCTGATAGCTCTGGCTTGGGCCTGGGAAAGACCCACTCCCCAGATGTTATTGAAGGTCAGAAATTATCCTTTCCTTCCCTCCCCTCCCCTCCACCCCCCCCCCCTCATGTGTTTCAAAGTTCTGCAAAGCAACCCCAAATCCAGCCCAATTCCCACTTGTGTGCAAAGGCTGTAGTGATTGCTGCCTGTAGTGTGATCTCACCAACATAGCTGAGAATTGCCAAAGGAGATATATGTGAGCAAGTTAAACTAATGGTTTCTTCCCTTTAGAGCCTTAGAAAACTTACCACTTTTGTTTTGTAAAATTTTTGAGAAAAATTAAAAATAAATTAACTTCTCCCTCATACCATCCTTTTCCTGAAAAACAAATATTTGGCAATTGAGATTAAAAAAGAAAAATACTTGTGGCCAAATGATCCTTTTGTTTGTATCTCTGCAGATCATTAGAAAAAAAGAAATTACAGGAGAAAGAGCAAGGAAGAAAATTCATAACTTACACATAGCTGACCATAGCTCTACTAGTGACTAAGTCATACGGTCTAAAATGTAATAACTGAGCTGTGAGTGGAGTTAAATCTATGAAGGGTATGAAAGTCTCCTGAAGAGGGTTTGGATTAAGGATGGAGCCATGTAGAATAATTTTCTGTAGTTTAGGAATGTTTCTCTTGGGAACGTGTTATTTTTTCATACATAGAATATGTAGCCATACCAGACATTGAGCATTATCCTTACCTTACTAGAGAAAAAGGCATGTTCAAGTTGAGAACCAACTGATTTTGATTCCCAGGAAAGTTGCTACCTGTGCAATGTGAACAGATGCAAGCATGCTTCAGGAACCTGTTCCTAGTGAGTCAAGATATTAATATGCAGAGGCAGAGAAACTTAAATTTTTACCACAGTTCTCCCTCAGGTACAATGGCCTGTGAGGATTGCTTCTGCATCTCTTGTCATGTGAGTCATTTAGCTCTTATAAGTGATAAAGTGATAAAAAACATCTAGATTTGACAAGTAGCACAGAAATATTTCTGAGTATTTCAATGTCTCCTTTATATTTTTCTGTGTATGGTGAATTTTCTCTCTCTCTTCCCAGTTTATACTCACCATGGCAGGAAGGAATGCCAGCAACGTGCAGAGGGACTAGGCTGCAAAGAAAGATGTTTCCAAAACTGGGTTTGAGCTGTTCTTGCTTTGCATGGAACAAAGCAGGAAAGCATCTATCAGTTACCACCAGCACCTTACGGTCATGGTGTTGCCACACTACTCACACTACTCACTGCCTTCCTCCTGCTGGTGCGTGTCCCCTCCTGTGGGGCTGCAACCCCAAGCTGAGATTCTGCTGCTGGCCAGGGTGTGCCCACCCTTCCCAGAGACAGGAGGGCGAGACCAGCTCCTCCAGAGCCTGCATGCCTCCCTGAGCCACGCAGGTCCTGGAAGAATGAATAGATTTCATTGTGTCTCAAATTCTGCTTTCTCACTTTTCCTCAACCTTTTGCTGATTCGTGTATTCTCTGACTCTCGGGGCAGGGGGCAGGGAAGAAAAGACGATTAGCACAAATTTGTCACAAGATTTATGGTTTTATCTAGTTGTTACAGAGGAGAAAGTTGGAATGTATAAAGTCCATAAACTCAGAAAAGAGTAAGAAAGAACCCAAACAGTGTTTACCTTAGGTCTCACAACTTTTAGCCATTTTGTGACAGTTGTTTCCTCAGGACTATCTAAGGATAATCCTGAGGTTTTCAGAAGAATTCTTGCTGAAGGTAGTCACAGGTCAGCCATTGAAAAGTTATAGACTCTGTCTCACAGAGAAAAAACCAGAAAGAGAATCTTAGTGTACATGATCTGGTAAACACTATGTTCTACTCTCTTATTTACAGAACACTTCAACTCTTTGCAAATTTTCAGATGAAAACAATTAAATCCTTGTAGTGTTATCTCTATCTCATAGGAAGGGAAAAGTCTTCCTCAGGGTGTAGGGCAGAGCAAGGACGTAACCAACCTTGCAAAGATTTCTCCTGTCTCTCAGCTTAATCTCCTGCACAGCTTGCAAAGAGATAAAGTATCAAACCACACTCCTAAGGTGTTGGAAATATTTTCTTTCTGTTGCAGCTTCAGGAGAGCACTGTCTATGGCAGGAGGCCTCTTTAAAGTATATCTCCTTCTGTAGAGGCCAAATCTTTCTGTACATGCGATTCTCTGTATCCATCCTCCACATGATCTGGTAGTGATCTAAGGCTTGGATTATCCACTTAAGGTTAGGATTTGGCCTGTGTACAGGCATGTTTAGTGAATAGCTGTGGCCATGGCTTTCAAGCACATCTGCTAATGTGGAAATTAATCTCTAGTGAGGAACAAAACCATTAACCAAGATTCCTCTTGTAGCATGCATGTGACACTGAGTCATGCATGAAATCTGTGACAGTGCAGAAATGTTGCAGGGAGCACATTAATGAAACAACATTTAGGGTAAAAAGTCTTGTCTTCATTATCTTCCGGTGGCAGAGTAGCGTGAGAATGGTAAGTATTGTATTAAGTTAGTTTTTGTAGGGAAGGGAGAAGAATGATGCGTCAAAGTTAAATGTCCACTAAAATTGAAGTTTAGATAGTATGCATTCAGAAATAATTTTATTTTCCAGTAATGACAATATGCAATATCACATAAGAAATGAAATTGAAGAATTGATCTTATTCTTCAAATACAGGATAGCTTCAATATTAAAATTAACATATAAATTTAGCATAAATCTTATTTCCCCACTCATGTCTGCTGAGTAAATGCACATAAAGAATGAATCACTGAAACAGTATACTGAGAGAATCAGAGTAATTTTTCAAAGATGTCAGCACAAATGTGAGGTGAGCCTGTTCACCAAGCATACAACAAATATTGCAGAGATGGCCCTTCAGACCCACAAGAGGGACAAGTCAGGGACCCCCAGGAAAGCAGCACAGCTCCAGCAAGGACAAGGCAAGGGATAGTTTGGCGCAGGACATCCCCATTGTGCTGTGCTTACCCCTGCTGTCCCTCTGACTATTCCCTTATCTACAGGTATGAGAGTTACTGGAGAACGTGAGCATCACACTAGGGCTCTCCATGGCATTCCTTTGAGGGAGAAATTGTTATTGTTATTGTTTACATCATTGTTGGCCTTAACCACCTTGTCACAGCTAGAGGTGAGCTAGTGGGGATTTGGCCTCTGGGGCAGCTGCCAGCCTCTGCGGAGCCCACTGCACTGGTGTCTGGTGGGCCTCAGACCTGGACAAGCAGAGAGCTGTTAGCAGAGAGAGCTTTCTGGGGCATTTCCCGTAGAGCTGACAGTGAAATCCCCTCTCTGACAGGAGAAAAAGCAGTCCTATGGCACCCAAAAGAGGCTCCTGAAGGGGTGCTCAAACAGGAGCAGGAGCTGTAGCTCGGTGCTGAATGTCTCTTGCTCCAAGAAAGCCACAGCTGTACTAGTACCACCAAAAGAAAAGACTTAAAAAAATAAAAATAAAAATAAAAAAAAAAAAAAACAAAAAACAAACTAATAAAAAACCCAACAACCCGTTGGACTCTGAGATCCTACAGAGACCTCACCAGGCTGAAGGCATCCTTGGTGCTTGAATTTCTTTCTTTCTTTTTTTTCTCTTTTTTTTTTTTTTTTTCTCAGGGTGTTTCTGGGCATCAACCCTTCCAGCTTCAACCCTCCTCATCCTGATGCCATTCCTCAGCACGAAGCTCTTGCTCCGACGAGGAGATACCCTTGTTTGCCGCAAGATGGAGCAGGGAAATGCAAGTTTGAGGCGCCGCGGGGCGGTGCGAATCCCGGGATGCTGCTCCGGCGGGGCGCTCCGCAGGCTCAGCCGCGCCGGGACCGCGGGCGCTGGGCAGGCAGGCGGGGCTCCGGCAGAAACCGGGCTCCGGCTCAGGAACAGGTCCCAGCACTGCGTGGGCAGAAAGGGACTCCTGCCAATATGCCAAGGGATCCTTACAAGTTTTTTCTGCCTGTAGTGCCAGCCTGGACAATACAACTGGATGAACAAAGCAATTTCTCAAAGGTATCATTGCAGGCAAACATGTATTTAAAAAAAAAAAAATCTTCTGGATAACTAAAATATTGGGTGGTCAAACAAAAATTACTGTTCAACATGAAAATTTCCATTTCTTATTTTTTCCATTTCTTATTTGCTTTATTTAAGAAAATGTATTTGTCAATGGAGTCAAGAGTTACTTTATAACATGAGAGACAAGAATTATTTTAACTCGTTTCTTTTTTCAGAAAATGGCTTGTCAAAAGAGATAGAATTTTAAAAATCATACCACCAAATTTGCATTTTTCACTATAAGTGTGATAGAAGTTCATTCCGTGTTAGCCAAGGGTCATCTTTCTTTGAAAGATATGTCCCAGTGCCAAGATGCCAAGATTCAGTTCTTTGAAAACCCACAGACCATAGAGGGTATGAGCTTTTGCAGATATCACAGTTTTGTCTTTCTGCTGAAGATGATTCAGCATCTGTAGCAAAACAAGCACACAAACAAACAAGTAAAACAAATAAAAAACCTCCACTGAGATTTCATTCAAAGTACAGGAGATGCCTAAGATTTCTGCAGGAAGGAAATGTGCTGAAAACTGGAGCTCCAGGGCCTATCCGCTCTTATCTAGCCTTTGACAATTTCTCAGAAATGTATCAGAGCACAGCGTTTCACTGCCACCTGCCTTTCTGCTTGCAAGATCTATTTTACATATTACTTTTCTCTCTGGGGTGGCTGTAAGATGAATTTGTTTATAAATGCCATGTGAATGCAGGCAAATCTGTCAGTACACAACTGAAATCCTGCATTTAGGAAAACTCCAGATGCTTGCACATTTACATTTCCATAAGGGAATTTTTTTTCCCTCTCTTCCCCTGCTTTCATGTCTTTGTAGCATAACCAATAAAATGTTTTTCTGAACAGGTTGGAAATTTATGCAAGATAAAGTATCTTTCAGTCAGTTTATCCCCGAAGGAAAATAAAGTAATTGTTTTATTCTCCTTTTTGTGCGTATTCAGTACCTTTATAAAATGAAAGATTCATCATGTGCACAAGACTTACAGAACATGAAATGCCAAATGAGGACACAGGCATTTGTATCAACAATGACACCAGATAACATGCCTGATACACTTATATAACAGTTTTAAAGCCCATCTGCTTCAGAGTCCAACTTCAGGGTGGCCTCACCTTTCTTTTTTTCAGGTGTGGGATTAATCCCCAGACTTGAAAGACCGAAGAGACATTTTATCTGCATTCAGAGGTGTGTTTTGTAAAAGTCAATTGTCAAGCATACATAGTCACTTGTGAACAGTTGAAAAAAAATGACACTAAGAGCTTAACAAACTTCTAAGTGGACATTAAACTTAGAGGCATTCCTTATCAGAAGCAATTCTTAATGTTACTCAGACACACATAAGATATGCAGTGTAATCAATGCATGCAATCATGCAATAAACTGTTCAAACCATTATTTTTCTAGGGGAAAAGGGGAGTTGCCATTTGCCTAAAAATTATTTTAAAGAAATGCCCACAATTACATCCTATTTCCTTTTTTTTTCTACTTCTACAGATTAGGAAAAAAGATGCTTCTGAAGCATTGGGAGAGCCTTTTGTTTTCTGCTTTTTGTGATTGTAGCAAGCTCAGCTTTACTCAGCTGAGCTTGGAAATATCTGCAGTACTAATACAAGAGACATCAGCTTCCCTGATGACAGCTTTTGCCTAATCTCAGTTGCAAGTTACAAGTCAGGGAAGCAAAACCCGGACTTGGAAAAAATGGTTTCCCCTGACTGCAGCTGCTGGAGCTGGACATTTTAACCCCGGCTGAGAACTAATCAGCTCTCTATCTTCAGAATGTTATTTGCCCAGTATAAATGACCAAGTATAAACCAAGATCATCATCTTAGTTTATTTTTCTAGAGTCCTTAGCATGCTACATTAACCTGACAATGCTTAATCTGGTGTTCATTTCACAATACACTTCATGCAATTCACAGCTGTAATTGGTTTTACACTGACATTACACATTTCGACCTAGCCATGGGAAAAGAATAACTCTTAATAATAGTTCTCTGAAAAGTGTCCAAGCTCAACCGACACAGAAGCAGCTCATGTTAGTTGCATGTGTGTATTTCTTTCTTCTGCCTTTTCTTTCACTGCAAGGATGATCACTGGCATAAGATTATAAGGTCCTTATTTTAGTCCATTTGCAATTGAACTATGTTTGCTTGATTTCTTATGTCCTGAGGAGTTCTCAATTATAAAACAGCATTCAAGTATTCTAGTTTAACATCCCCATTTTTCTGAGTTAAGGAACAAAGTAGACTTTGAGCTTCTGTTTCCATTATGAGTCTTCTAGAGTCCCATAACTGGTAGCCATAAAGTCTTCCTTTGCAACACACACTCAGCACTAAAGCCAGAGTATTGCTATTTGGCATTATCCAGTGAAGTGCAAGAAATTAAATAAGTTATGTCTTTATTGCTATAGTACAATACCAAGCAACTTTTTAATACAATTGCGAGAATTTTGTAGAGTACATGTCCCTCCTCTTAGGGGCCAGTAGTTCAGCTGCACTGTGAGTATCGCTTAGCTGTCATATGTCAAATGTCAGTCTAAGAAGATGTGTTGAGTATTCTTGAGTCTGAAGAATCAGACCTGTCCTCATATTCATCTTCTGTGTAAATTGGTTGCTTAGACACAATTGGACATCCATCATCAGGAATTGAAATCCTAGGATCTTCTGATGAGCGGGAAGGAAGAACAGGCGAGCTTCGGAAAACAGTGGCTGAGCTGCTAGAGAAAGGACTGACATACTGGGACCGTAGCTGGTACTGCTGCTGCAATGTCATGGTGTTCCACAGGGTGACATCGTTGGGCAGGAACGGGCTGGACTGGTTTCTTGCTAAAGTGTTCCTCAGCATCAGCGGGTAGCGTGGTGGCTGAGGGAAAGGGTGCTGCAAAGGTACAGCTAGAGGATTTGGCACAACATTGCTGGAATCAGCAGAGAACCTCAGAGTGTCGGGAACCCTGAATGCTGAGCCCACAGACCACTTGGAGGATGAAATAGGATAGGAACTCAGTGTGTGTTCAAAAATATGCCCATTGGAAGGCAAAACAAGACCATCCGATTCTGCAGAACTTCTCTCTCCACTAGCCACTGAAGACCGACTAGACAGAAGAACCTCTACAGCACTCACCAGGTCACCGCCACACCCCTTCAGGATCAACTCTAGCACAGCTGGCTTTTGGTTAGGGAAAATCTTTTTCAAGACTTCAAGTGGGGGTCTGTTTGCTTTCAAACTGAATGGTAAAGAAACTGTCCCAGAAGGACCTTCTATCAGGAGGTGGTTCTGCTCTGGGTGGTACTTGGGGCTGTCTGGACGGTTCTCTGTGCCCCCACCATTTTTCTGAACTGCAAAACCGACCTCATCCACTGAAACAATTTCAGGGCTTTCAGGGTTGAAACAACTTTTGGTTTTAGTCATGTCTGGGGAACTCCTTTGGTCTGTGTCTTTGTCACTGTAGGTCTCAGCGCTGTCTGCTCCACTTGCATCACCCAACCGCTCCTCATTCACGTCTGCAAAGACAAGTCAGAGAAATTAACAGAAAACTGAGCCCAAAAGCTTTTACAGAGGCTTGAGGATGCTGTTTTATTAAAGTGAACAGAGCAGGACTCTAAGGGGGGGAAGTGCTTTTTCTCAGAGATCCTGCAAAAATTAAGATATCTTTGCAACATGCTATGAGAATAAAACTGCAAAAGGATAATGTGACCTGATCTCTCATTCTCTCATGTGCAAGCAAAGAAGATGTGATTACTTTTCTGCTGCATCAAAAGTGCTGTATCTATCTTTTCTCACTGGTTACAAGACAGCAACGCACCACCCAACTGCAAGATTTCTCTAAGGAACATCAGCACTTTCACATCATAATTCCTCACTAGCACCATCTCATTGTCTGTGAGCTGAAGAGGGCATTTAGGAGATGAAAATTCCTCTGCAGCTCCAACAGCATTGGTGGAACCACTCCATTATGACTACGGGTTGAAGGTTTAAAAAGTCTTCAAATAAATAAATGGATTCCAGTTCTGAAGAAACTGGCTCCTCCCATAGAAATCAGTTCCTCCCACAGCAAGAATTGGAGCTTTTCCTCTAAACCCTTAAGTATGTCTGATGCCTTGTCCCATCAAGCATGTATTCTAGAAAAGTCTGGTTTATAAAAGATAATTGGAAGGCATTTTGTCCAAAATCTGCTTCAAAGTGTGAACAGCCTTAAACAAAGAGGAAGTTGCCCCTGTCCCTTCTTAGCTGAGTTTTAAATACTTCCAAGGATGAGTATCCCACAACCCCTCTTAGAAATTGTTCCAGGTATCTTGCTTTCTGTGTAGCAAACTAAGAAGGATGAGAGCGGAGTATGGAGCTGAAAACATTGGCCATGATGTCTCCAGATGGACACTCAAAACTCTTTGGTAATGCCTGACCAGAGTATGGAACCCTTTGAAATAAGACTGCTTGTTGGCAAGAAGAAAGGAAAGATGCTTGCTTATGCAAAAGAGGATCAATATACTTGCTTGAGATTGTTAATTGTTATTTCCCAATAAAACAGTTCTGCTGGTTTTCCTCGTTGAGCACAAGGTTTACATTCTTGGGAAGCATCAACGCACCGGGAGAAGATTGCTGTCCAAGCTGCAGCTGCCAGTCCTACTTTAACCATATTTGTGCTTTTGAAGGCACAAATGGGAAGGACTATCTGCAAAAACCAATATAGCTGTTTCTTCATTTTCCAAGCCCCTGATGAACATCCCAACTAAACAAAGTAACTGTAAGAAGCAAGCAAAGGTTCCTAAAATGCGTTGATGATCCCACCTGCCCAACTGAGATGAAACCAGTTAGAGGTATGAAGCACCTGAGCCTCACTGCTCACCATCTCCCACCTTCCTCTCACTTCAGGAACAGGCAGGGCACCATCTCATCAGTTAGTGGGCTAACTTTAACATTTAACAGATCAGCATGAAAAAGGACTATTAATGGAATTTATCCACTAAAGAGAAAGAAGTCAGGGTCTGAGCAAGCCTGAGCTGAGTGAGAAGCCACCTATGCTCAGCACAGTGGGAGTTATAAATAAAGAAGATATCCTGGCAGAGCACAGTCTGACAGCAAGAGCATGGCAAAGGAAGGTTTTCCTCATGAGGATTGCTGTACCTGGCAGAAACGATGGGCCATCCTTCCCATGGATGTGGGAAACTGCTAATGTGGGAAATGTGGGATGCTGCTAATTTGGGTGTGGAAGATAAGTGTGTAGCTGAGGAATACTGATGCTCTTTCAAAGACCTCATCCTTTCAGCAGGATAACCCATTTTGGGAACTGGTTTTTACACTGGTTATGCTCCTATCGAGTGCAAACACGGAAGCAGTAACTCTGCATGTTCTGTATGAATGAGAAGGCCATGTACATTTCGTCTTTCTCATACATTCAGCGCATCAATCTTGCTTTAGCAGGCAAAGCAGAATGCAGGAATTGCTTGTCGATTGCAAACTGGCACCTGCATCCTTTCGAGGAGGTGCTAAGATGCTGGCATAGTTCATCCATTATTGAGAAAACGTGAGACTCACACTACCTTTCCCTTCTAATCCCTTCACTATGCATGTATTACGAATCTTGATGAACGGGCATTCAAGGCTTAGTGGGCAATCTAAGGACATCCAACTACTTTATCCCTATCTTGACAGAGTTAGAGAGGCTGTTTAAGGAAGACGATAGCCCTAATTTTCACATAAGATTGCACTTCGGTAACTAATATTACCAAATGGAGTGAAAGTAAGGAGAACATATTTCAGAATTACCTCATGCTCACGTTTACAGTGTATCTTTACGGGATGAGAGCAAGCACCGCTGTGGAGAAAATATGTGTTTACTAAAAAAAAACCAGCAAACAAACAAAAGCCCTCAAATCAGGAAAGATATCTCAAATATTCCCTTATCCTTACAACATGTTATTTTCAAGATACTTCATTCATTTCATTTTCTGTACCCTTTAAAATATCCTTATGAGGCTTGCCTAGAAAATTTTCATCAGATTCTGAAAACTCGTTCCCACTGAATTTTGCCTCTTTATCATCAGGAGACCGCACAGACGCCAGCGCTCCGCTTTTGCGCAGGGGCAGTCTCCTCATACAGCACAGGTCATAGCGATGCATCTCACTATACTCGCCGGGACAGACACAGAAAGCGAGATTTCGTTGATTTTAACTCGAAGTGGTGCTATTAACACACAGAGAATTACCCTCTGCTGGCTACCACTGAGCAGGGAGGCTGCGGTATTTTTCTCTCTGTCTTTTTGAGAGCATCTCTGGCTGCCGGTGTCAGGCAGCTCCGCGCCCGGGCTGGGGCGGTGCGCGGGTGTCACACCCCGAGCCTGTGCACGGCAGCTGGCCGCTCACCTGGCCAGCCCTCGGGGCTTCCCTCTCTCTTAGGCTGTGTTTTAACCCCTTTAAACACCCCTTTCCCGCTACGCCGAGGGCTCGGGAAGGATCAGGCGTGCTCCGCGGACCGTCCCCAGCCCTTCATGGGAACCACCGCCACTGGGGTTTTCGTTCGTTTAAAACTGGCCCAAAAATAGTAATCGTCGAATAAACAAAAATTTGTGAAGATGCAAAATAGCCATTGTCAAATAAACAAAAAATTGTGAAGATATATTGTAAATGTCTCTATGTGGAAACTGAATTGTAGGAATATTATATTCATGTGTTAATTACAAGTGTTTGTATTTTCAGGTACAGAAATAATTTTGTATTTAGAACATACAACCTACTGCTCTTCAGCAAACCTTTATTTTTCTTTTCATAATTGGTAAGTTTTACATTATGATATTCTCGGCTTCAAGAAAGAAATCTCGTCCTCAGATATTTTTTACATTTGTGGGGGTTTGGGTGTTGTATTTTGTCCTGTGTGACATCTGAGGTTTTTTTGGTGGCTTGGTTTTTGTTTTTTTTTGTTTGGTTGTTTTTTTTCCTTGCTGTATTTCTGGTAGTGGTGGTGTTTAGTTGGTTTGCCTTTTTTTTTTTTTTTTTGGGGGGGGGGGTGGGAGGGTGTTTGTCTTTTCTTTCTGTGGCTTTTTTGGGGTTTTTTTTGGGTTATTTTGGGGGGTTGTTTCTTTGTGTGGCTCTGGGGTTGGATTTTTATGTTTTGGTTTTTAAAGGGAGGAGGTTATTTTGTTGCACATCTGTGTGTGTGTGTGTGTTGGGGTTTTTTTCCTCCCCAACACTTTCTATTTCAAATTGCCTGCATTTAAGTATCCAGTCTGTGATTCCTGGGAAAACTAAGGAAACTATTTTCCTGCTGATATAAAAGATGGGGAGTATTCATTAAATAATATGCATGCGGGGAGAGATACCAACCCAGATAAGGCATGCAGTGCAAATACAGATACACATGAAACAGAACAGTGGGAGAACCGTACATGCATTTACAGTAAAATACAATATGAATTCAGCACAATATTTACCCCAATGTTCTTGACGATCTATACTTTAATAATCATGAGTCAAATGTTGTAAAAGGGCCAAATAAAAGTAAAATAGATGGGAGGAAAAAGCTGTTCTCAAGTTAATAACTTGTCTGAAAAACTTCGGTCTAATATTTTGGAACAAAATTTGCTTCTTCAGTATTCCCACTGCTGAGCCCCTGTTAAACAACTTGTTCTTTGATTGTTAGGACAGCTCTTTTCTCAACACAGATTTTCTTGTCTCTCAAAAGTACCTGCTGTCTCCTTAGTTGTATTATTAGGAAAGGCTGATACCAGAACTAGCATAACTGCCCATAAAGCTAAGGCTATGTTTTTAGTGGGGGCTTTTTTGTTTGGTTTGGGTTAGATTTTTTTACTTTTGCTGTCTGTTTAGAAAAATGGGGTGTTTGTTAGCTTGATTTTGGTTGTTGGCGCTTTGTTTGGGTTTTGGTTTTAATTACTTTCACTTGAGACTTTCTTCCCTATATTCGAAGATTAAAATACTCTGTAGGAGACTAATCACTGTTCTCAAACTAGCACAGAGACAGCTGAGCTGCATTAAGAAGCTGGCTCTGAAAATATCAGAGGACAAATATAGCATTATATTGTTTACAAGTCTTGATAGCTACTACTAAGACAAATGTAACACACACTCTTGTGGGCGAGGAAAGTTCATGAGCACCGTGTCAGGAGGAGGAATCATTCCAGGTTAGCAGAGGCAGATGCAACAAGGGTAGTTTCAGAACTTCACAACTGTCCCACCAAAATGGCTGACTGTAGCAGGAATAAAAGCAAACAGATCTGATTTTATCATATATCGGGAAATATCCCTTCAGCAGTGAAAAAACTTTTCACGAGAATAATGTCCTCGAGGAGGAAGGGGTTATGTGTGGGTTTTAGAAAACGGGTGGACAGGAGGTCTATCCTCTGTTTTTACATCGATTCTAATACAGTTAATGGAAGGAGAGGAAAGAGAAAACCCTGCTGCTCAGAGCACATAGGATAATTGGAAATAAGCAAGTCGTGTGGTGAAATAAACAGTGTCTGGTGGAAGGTGACAGCAGGAACCTCTAAGGAGACCATTTTCCTCTTTGCTGTCATGCATTCTCATGTTCATAAAAAATGGGGGGGGGGGGGGGGAACCGTCTGTGACAATCAGGGACGGGGGACCATGCGGGTGGGGTCTGTGTGATCAGAAAGACTCCCCGGTTGTCCCGGGGTATCCCGGGCCCCCCAGCCCGGCCTCACCGCGGGTGGGGACAGGGGCAGGCACAGTGCCGAGGGCCTTGATTTATGGAGATCTACGTTATGTTTTGTTGTTTGTTTGTTTGTTTGTTCACTCCGTAAAGCTATTATCAGAAAGTGCTGACTGGCTGGCAAGGAAGAATTTCTCATCAATACACTTTGATTGTATTTTGCAAACAAAATGCCTGTTGCTTGGTAACATTTCACTTGAGCCTGACCTTCCCCAAAAGTTATTGCTATCAGATTCGATTTACACTCTCCTCCCGTGATTACTGTAATCTTTTAAACCAGGAAGTTCATACATCAGGGTGAAGGAAAGTTAAGCGTGCAAGTTAATATCGTTCCTATCCGACAGATTTATATCGTGCTGGCGGATGGGAACTTTCATTTTCTCGAAGAAGCAAGGCGGGTTTTTTCCCCTTCTCTCCCCACCTCCTTGGCCTTATCCCCCGCTACCTCCACGCAGGAAGGATGCCCCGGCCAGGCGCCGCGGCGTGTGCGGAGAGCGGAGGGCGTCCGCGCCGGCAGGAGGCTACGACCATGGGAAATTTGGGAAAAGACCCCCATGCCCGGCCCTGGGGAGAGGCCGGCGGAACTGGGCCGAGATGTGGGGGAGAGGGCTGCCGGAGGGCAGGCAGGTGGTGCCAAGGTGCCGGAAAAGAGGAAGCGGGTCGCAAACCACCGGCATCCTCGCCAGTGTCGGACTCATCCGTGCCGCCGCCTCGGGCCCAGTGCGTGTCCGCTCCGGGGCTGGAGGAGCAGAGCACCGGGGCCCTGGTGGACGCCTCCGTGACCGGACTGGCTCCACAGCGCACACGGGCCCGCGCGGCAGCAGCACAGGGCTCGCCACTGTCCCGGGGCACCGCGTGAAATTCTGTCACAACTTGTCAGCGGAGCGCGCTGGGCTGCCAGCGGCCTGCCTGCCCAACATCCCTGTGGTGAAACACTGTCAGTTCCCGCTCGGACAATGGACGGAACGTGACTGCGGTGCCGGAGTGATAGTTTTGCCTCCAGAAATGCCTGTTACCGACAGGTCGCGCTCACAAGGTGCCCACTGCAGGCGGTGGTTTCGGCACCCCCGACCTCTCACAAGCCGCCCGCGACCCGAAGGGACAGGCTTGCGCAGGAGGACTGGATTGCCCCGCTCATCCCCTGCCACCACTCCGCTTTCCCCGGTCCTTAGAGCTTCACAGAAGCCTTCCTGCTCCTGGCGCCGCTTTTGGTCCGAGGCTCTCTGTGCAGGACTTGTCCTGGACGAGGTCCCGCAGCCCGATGCCCGGGGTGCGAGAAGCCGGACAGCGACTCCAGGAGCGGGACCGGGAGAAGCTGAAAGACGTGCTGCTGTGATCCACGCGGGATGCGGCCCGTTCCCGGCCGACCTGAGGGATGGGCCCAGAAGCGGCACGTCGGGGAGCCAGGTGGCAGCCGCGACCTTCGCGGGTCCCCTCGACTTGTCTCGGTGGCCGCGATTCTGGCTGGGGAGCGGGCCGGTCACTTTGCGGCTCCACGCTTTTTAAAGAGCGATAAAGTGTACCCGACGGAATTGCTCTCTATTCCCTTCCCACGGAGCCCGTCGGGTGAAAGGGAAAGACTTCGCCTTTACTCCTTCCGACCCCATCCCCCAGAACCGACAGCCGGGATCCCAGCCCTCCTTCTCCCTCCTGCCCCGCTACCGCGGTGCCGGCCCGGCCTCACCTGCCTTGGGGAGCGGCCCCGGGAGCGCGGGGGGCGGCTCGGCGGCCCAGCGGAGGGCGGCGGCGGCGGCCAGCTCGGCGGGCGTCCGTGGCGGTGCGGCGCAGGGCGACGGCCCCGGCGGCGGCGCGGGGGGCTCCGCGTTGCCCGGCGGCCCGGGGAGGGAGCGCAGGGAGTCCGGGAGGAGGCTCTCCAGGCTTTCGTTGGCCTGCTGCCGGCGGAGCGCCACCTGCGCGGCCATCACTCGCTGCCTCTCGATGATGAGGATGCACTTCTCGCAGGTGCAGTCCTTGAAGCGGCAATAGCGTTTGTGGCCCTTCAGCCAGGACAGCACGCCGTGGTTGCGGCACCGGGCGCACTTCGGTGTCCGCTGCAGCGGAGCCCGCGGTGGCTGCGACACCGGGCCGCCCATGTAGAGGTACGGGGAGCCATAGCCATTCATGCCCGCGGGAGGAGCCCGGCCGGCTCCGGGGTGGAGAAGGCCCCAGTGAGGGCGGGCGGAGGCCGGGGCGATGGAGGAGAGGAGGCGGGCGGCTCTGCCCGCAGGCTCTGACGGTGGCACCGGCGGGCAGAGCGCTGCCGCCGGCCGGAGAGACACTGCCGCTGCCCGCGCCGCCCCGCGGAGCCCAGAGCCCCTCAGACCGCCCCCGCCCCCCCCCCCCCCCCCACCCCACCCCCCTTCCCCGGCGCCGACAGGGGAATGGAGGGAGAGAAAGATAGAGGAAGAGAGGGAGGGAGGGAGGAAGGGAGGGAAGCGGCGGCGGGGGGGCCTCTGCCCCGACGTCGGGGCGGCGGCGATGCCTGTGCCGTGCCGAACGGGTTCGTCCCTGAGCGGACCGGGACCCCTGCTGTTGCCACCCACACCCTGCCCCCTCACGACTCACTCCCCGAAGCCACCCGGGGCTGAGGGATGAGCTTTAGGAGGTCTAGGAGGTTTCTCCCTCTCTTCTCTGCGTCGGCTCCGGCTCGAAAGCCCACTGGGTTCGGCGGCAGGTGTATGGCTGCTACCGCCTGTGGCCCAGCGTCGCGGGGTAGTGGCAGGGAGTCGAGATCAAAGTTTTGTCAGTTTGCCGAAGTTTTGCAGCTGCAAATAGATGCTCGGAGCAGGAACTGTCTGGAACCAGGAGCTGCCCACAACAACAGGGCAGAATCGGGCTGCGGCCGCGTCCCCGCGGGATCGCGCCGCAGAGCTGGAGAGCCGCGGTAGGCACCTGGCCCCGCGGGATCCGCTGCTTTTCCGGCATCCCGCGGCAAGACAGCTACCCAAATGCAAACGGTGGCTATAGAAAGGAACGTGAAATTCACGGCAAGTCAGATTGCTTGAAACCTAAATGATAATGTCTGGTGCGGCGGACTTGTAATGTTCTGCATTTCCGTACGCAGAGGGGTTTCTCGCCGAAACGCGGCTATTTCCCGTGTGGCAGCGAGAACCTTGAATCCAAATCTGGAAAAAACCGAAATAGTTGTATGCATTTTGGCTGCGGGGAAACAAATTTACTACAAGAGTCCATCTGCCAGCGGCATAGCGTCCGCAGGTGGGCAGGGGCTGCTCCTTAGACCTGAACCCATTTCGTTGCCTCAAGAGCTCCCCTGTTCTTCTCAGGCATCTCTCCATTATAACCGCTACACGAAATAAAGGTTTTAGCGAGGCTACGTAGTAACGAAAGCAGATTTAAAACTCGGGAAGTAGCTCGTCGGAGAGAATAAAAGACACAGTGTACGCTAAGAAGGTATTTGCGTGGTATTTCATTACTAGGCTCTTTTCCTTGTTATTTTTCTACTTCTAGGGGAAGAGTGATCCAGCGTGATCTCTCTCTCCCTCGGGCTGTGCGCGGGGTGTGAGGAAAATGAGCACTCCATCTGTATATCGCACCGAACCAGGAAGGTGAATCGGATCAGATACGGGGAACAGTGCATTTTCTCTCAGTGCTAGTAGAACATCATTTTTTTTTGCGGCCGGAGTGCATGCACTGAACCCTGCAGCTCGCAAATGGCCTCCCCTTCGGGGTCTCTTGTGCACTCGGGAGTCCCCATCGAGGGGAGAAAAAGAAAAGAAGTGGACCACCCTTTCAATTATCACAAAATTACTTACAAGTAAGATGATTCGCATCCACCCTTGGAAATCCGTTCCCTCTAAACGAAGAAACGGGGTGCAAAACTACCTGGGGGGTGGTGATGATGGTGGAAAATGCTACTTCCCCACTAACTGGAGAGGGTCCTGCGGGGCGCCTCCACCACCGCAGCCGGCCGGGAGGCTGCCAGATCCCGAGCCGAGGTGCCCAGCGCGGCGGTAGGTTGGCGGAGGACCGGGGACCCCTCTCTCGCTTGGCTGCACACCGGGCGTTTAGGCTGAAATACCCGTCTGATATAATACTGTAATCCTTTTCTCATACTTGATGGGAATGGTTTCCATGTCCCAGTATTTGACAACATCTAGCCATTGGGCCAGATTCGCATTTGTTAGCAAAACGTCCCCTGACTGAAAGTCTATTGTAACCCAACACCTGACAACCCCGGTTCCCATTTCTGCTCGCCGAAAAGGTTTATTCAAGCACATAATGGGATCCCAGCAGAAAGCTTTTCAGACGAAGTGGCGATGGTAAATTGCGCCACATGAACTCCGTTTCCAGGGCTATTAAGCTTTTAATTGCAAAATAGCAGAGGAAATTTCAAGGTGACAATGAGGTGTTAGCACTTAGCGCCCAGAATAATAGACAGAAAGAGAATGAATGTGCGAAACATATGCTGCAAATAACATTTAGCGGAAAAGACCGGCTCAGCCAAAGAGCCGAAGAACCCCTGCCGACCAGGCAACGCGGGGAACAGGCGGGAAACCGGCCGGAATCCGCTGGCATTTCGCGACTTTTCGATGTAGAGCCATCCGGAGGACTCGGCGCTACCGCCCAGCCGCTGGAACCCGCCGTGAGCCGCGTCTCTGCCGGGCGGACACGGGCGGCCCCGCAGGGTCTGCTGCGCCAGGGTGCCCCGCCGTGAGCCGCGCACTGCGGGCCGAGGAGGGAACACTCCGTTCGCTAGTGCTTGCACTGATCTAAAGTAAACTTTTGGGGAGGGGGCGTTCGCGGGATGCTAGTGACCACTTGAGCGAGTGAGAACGACAGGATTAGTTCGCCTCGCCCGAACTGCTTTAAGGCATTACCGGCGTTACAGGGAGAAGACAGGAAAAAATTAGGCTCTGAGAGTGACTCTAGGTGTCTCTGACCTTCTGTGAGGGAACACAGTAAGGAAGTAGAGGAGCAAAATGCCAGCTCTGGTGGGCTGCGTGGTGGGGCGCCAGGCTAGAGGCAGGCGAAATTTCCATGGAAGACTTCGAGGAAAATGTGAATTCCGCACAGGGTCACGCAAACTTGCAGTCAAATCTGCCTGGCGAGGGCGAGGAACAAGCTTTTTGGGAGGAGTAGCATTAATAACGGTC